>JAULBZ010000988.1:0-24956 GCA_032360805.1 Neoturris breviconis | reverse complement strand
CGAGGGGGCGTTTAAAAGAAGGGGGCGATGCATTAATGCATTTAATCAATGCATTACGGTACTCTAAAACACTCTCTCACAGGTGATGCCCAGTAGCTATATTCAGACTTGGTCTATACACATAACCTGGCATACTTATGCATATATCTCAGATTATATCCATATAGCCTATATAAATAAGTGTAATACTAATTAGAAATATGTACTAATATATTGCCCGTATTGAATTTCATGGGAGCTAATTTTCACAATCTCTTTCGAAATTCAAAAAGACTTGGCTTGGTTTGGCGGGCTTCTCTTTAACATCGAGTTTATCAGGCTGTGATAAAATGGTCTTCTGTTTAGCGTAAAACATGCACATGCTTGCCTTTTGTGCTGCACATATTGTTTTTTTTAAATTTTGCCGCATAAAGTTTCTAATTTTTTTCTCTCGTTCCTTCTTTATTTGAAGCATCATTCTTTCTTCATTTGAAGCATGCAAGTGATAGACAGTATATAAAAACACCAGATCTGTACAATTAATTAACTCGTAGAAAAAAAAAAATCCAACGCACGCGCTATAAAACATGCAGTACAATCAATGGGCTTAAAGGTCGTTTTCCACTTCAGAAAACATAAAATTACCCTGCCCTGTCAGCAAAATCATGTTAAAACAATGTTCAGTAAATAATGTTCTAACTTTGAACAGGTAGAGGACAGGGGGGATTACGAAGCAAATTAAGGCTTTCCAAGACATTTTAATAAAGAAAACGGTATAAATACGAAGCAAATCAAATCAATACTGGTTTGAATAAACAATTTAACAACCTTATCCTTTTCCTTAAGGAAAGAACGAATGAACATTTTTTTTAGTTGTTTCACCTTGCACACTCCTGATAAAACTTTGCACGATAAGTAATTTCGGACATGGCAGACAATGAAGTTAAAACGGAGAGATTCGAGCAATGCTATGAAGCTCAGTCATCATTTTTGGTGTTCACGATTTAATGTCTCCCACTTGTCTACCTGCTAAAACACAGCGCAGCAGAGTTCCTTCTAAACACAACGTAAAAAACAGTCGTACACGAATTTTGAACATAGGAACTAAACGAACCATAAAAACCCCATAAAATTAAAGCGCATCTATGATTTACTTTTCAAGGATTATCACGCGCAGGTCTATTCTATTTTATAAATAAAACGCATCGCGCATTGCAGTTTTCTTCATTTTACGCTAAACAGAAGATCATTTTATCACGGCCTAAATGTAGCGTAAATGAACCCAGGGGACAAAAACTTGTTCATAGTAAAGTTCACAGTAAAGACGCTAGAACAACGCCATTTGACGTTGTTCTAGCGTCTTTACTGCGGACTTTGAACAAATTTTTGTCGACTGAGAAAAGCACAAAACTAACAGAGAACCGCGGTGATTGAAATATAAGCAAATAATCACTTTGAAGGAGTGCTTTTGATCAAAAATCCCTCCTCCACAAGGATTATTTATACTTATTTCTAACATCGGAACTGCTGGTTAAAAGTTGTTTCTGCAATAAAGTCAATGTGATTACAGATATACGTGAAATATTTCATTTTGTCGTTTTACTAGTATTTTACGATATTATTAGAAGGCTCTAATTTCACCAAAGATACCACGAGTGGGAACCTATGCCATACAGACTATATGCAAAATATTACACAACTGACTAAGTGATGCGTGACGTCAATATCTGCAAATGGAATGTCTTATTTTGACTTTCGCAGCGAAACATTCGCCTGGTAAATATCAACCTTACTTAATTCAGTAATATGATCGCAAGAATTTAACGTATTTGTAGCGTACTGTGAAATATTCCCCGTGAAAGCCAAAAGAAAACATTCCACTGATAGAAATTTATGCCAAGGGAATATCTTCCTTTGTCTTTTGCGCGGAATACTTCGCCTCATGGCAATCAGCCCTGGGAGCAGTTTCGAACTTCTCCATGTACTTGAGATAGTACCCAGCCTATATAACCTACAAATTCATGTTCAGTATTTTATAAATATCTCGAAAATATTACATTATTTCCTTACAAAAGTATACGTTTCTGAAGCGTAAGAAAATGCTCTACGCAACTAGCGTATTTGCTGTTTAATTTAGCTAACTAAAAAATAATTAAAATATATTGAAAATGTCGTGTTTTACGTTTTTCCATCTTCAGCAAGTTCCAAGTGACCAAGTGATTTTGCATTACCATGCGGAGCTGTACTTGTCCGTATTCAATAATATTTTTTGTTGTGAAAGTCTACCAAATACGGACCCGTATTTATCCGTATTCGGACTGTAAATTGCCATATATGGCAATACACAGTCCGAATACGGATAAATACGGGTCTGTATTCGGTAGGCTTTCACGTTGTGTATTACATTCTAGAAATATTAATTTAAAAGACTCAGTAGGCAAAAGCCTGTTCAAAATCCGCATTAAAGACGTGTTTGCAACGTTGTCGTAGCTTCTTTACTATAAACTTCGAATATACACTCGTTGTTTTCAACTAACATAAACAGCTATAACTAATAACTCTTGATATTATGAATTAAAAGTTACAATGGGGTGTTTGGTTTCCTCCCTCCCATTAACCGGCGCTATAAAATTTTAAATACTTCCGTGCTAAACATGATGATGTAATAAATGACATACTGATATATGAATCAAACCATGACGTTTATACCCAGTGGGCAAAGACTTGTTCAAAGTTCGCAGTAAAGACGCCAGAACAACGTTTCTCTAACGTCTTTACTGCTGACTTTGAACAAGTTTCTGCCCATTGGGTAGATAATATGTCACCCGTATTTTCACAACGCACTATGTAAATAACAATAATAATTGTAATAATAATAAACAACAATAACGTTTTTGTTATGGTTTCGATGCCCTCATCCCTTCCTATGATGTTGTGATGAGGTTTTACTACTGGTAGTTATTCTTCCTATAATAATTCTTCAAAATCAGCAGTAAAGACGCTAGAAGAACGTTGAAGACATTGTTCTAGCATCTTTACAGCGGACTTGGAACATGTTTTTGTCTACTAGGAATTAATATAAATAACAAAGAGATACGATGGATATCTCGACAGATGTACATATCTAAATATATATATATATATATATATATATCAGGAATAGAAACCAGGTCAGTGATACGAGATAAACCAAATATGACAAAATGTAAACAAGAGAAACTACCCACAGTTTGTTCAAAACATATTAAGTGTTAATATTAGACAAGATTGAAATAAAATAAAAATGGCTGTTGAAATGGACGCCTCACACAATAATAGTAGTATGGCTGAAATACAAAGGAATACCTTTGCAAATTCAACAAATCGAACAGCAATTAATGTTTCCTTTGATGAAAACTTTGACGATATATATAATAGAAGATTTCGAAAATATTGTCTGCTGTTAGCAAAGGTTAGAATTATATATTTGTTTACGACGCATTTTTACTCATCACGTTTGAATATAGAAAGATGCTACGCGTCACATATAGACCTTTTCACAATTTATGATTACGAGGCGTTGGTTATTCCCTGTAGGGACTTTGCACCAAGTTTAAACTAACTTTAAATTACAAATCTCTGATAATAATAAATACTAATAATTTCTTTGTGAGAAGATTTGGAGGGAGGATCTGGATTAAAGGTACTGAACACTTTTTTATTGACCAAAGCTTCAAAATCTACATCAAGTTGACACACTGAATATACCCAGATAATGTCAGAATTCAAAAATATCTGGAAGTGTAAATATGAGCGATTCTTTTCTCAAAATAAAAAATGGTTGGCCAGACATAATGGCAGTAAACTAGATAGCACATACTTTTCTACATACACACTAAATAGACCCACAAAAATGTCAAAATTCAAAAATATCTGAAAGTTCTAATATGAGCGATTCTTTTCTCAAAATAATAAATGGTTGGCCAGAAATGATGGCAGTAAACTGCATACATAACACTTACTTTTCTACAACTTTAATCACTTCTATCCTTATGAAACAAAACTCTTAAGATATGCTACTAACAACACTTCATATGGACTTTAACCCTATTCCTACTAGGGGGAGGGGGATCGTTATACTTTATTACATAACTTTTGAATGAATGGCTTATACGACTAGAAATTTTAGCATTTTTCATATAATTTATCTAGGATCATCATCTTTTTTCAATGACGTCATCCTAATTAATGTTAATTACGTGATGAACTAATATTCTGGAGAGTTTCAACACTACAGCATAATCTTATCAAAAGTTATGGAGGGGGCCCATTGTGCAAAAAATCTATTCAAAGTTAACAACGAGGCTAGAACAACGTCATACGACGTTTTTCCACTGGGTGGAAGGCTACCAAATAGAGTCCAGCATATTCCTGTATATGGACTATGTATGGCCATATATGGTAATACACAATCCATATATGGTAATACTCAATCCATATATGGTAATACTCAATCCATATACGAAAGTATATGGCATCGTATTCGGTAGTACTTCACGTTGTGATTGCATACGTTGTCGCGTAAATATACAATACAAATTTACACGTTTTTAAGGCAACAATATAAAATGAATTCGGCGAAATTATTAAAATAAAACTATGTGGGTGGTTGCTATGCCAACGATCTTTGTTTTTTTGCGGGGGGACAAAATTAATTAATTTCAAGAATGGCCACTTTGCAGTTTTTATTATAACGATTTTGAGTAGCACAAAGTATGTGTTCAACATGTGTTTGTCATGAAAAGTACATGCTAGTAATATTAATGCTTTTAAAAATAACTGCCGGTAGCAGAACAACGTTGAATGCGTTGTTCTGGCGTCTTTACTACAGACTTTGAACAAGTTTTTGCCCACTGGGACCTTATTTCCGGATATTCTATTCATAGCGATGTTTAATAATGCATCATCGCTTATATCAACAAATCAAATTTATTAAATAATCATCACAAGATTTGCTTCAACAATGAGGGAATTTTAATATATCTCAAAACATGATATCTGTATTTTGAAAAATACACAAACACTATGGTTCTCGTATAGCTATGTTAGTGTAAATATTAAAACTAAAATCTACAGAGGAGAGTACTGAGTCAACGATCTTCCAATGGATTGGTTTCTTCGTACCAAAGAAACCAATCCATTTCAAGCTCGTTGACATAACACCCTTCTGCGCCGTTTTATTTTTGTTGATATTGTTAAAATTCGTTTCTTTACTAAAAACTACTTTGTTTTGTAACTTTTGAGAAGGTCCTTTAGTGTAAACATAAGCTGAATATGAAACTTAAGTACGTTTGCAAAGACACCCCTCATGTATTGTTAAAATCAAAAATGTATCCATATATTATATAACAGTTATATATAACCTTTCTTTTCAATCATATTTTGCAGATTATATAGCATTTCGGCATTGTGTTAAATGAGCTGCAAAATAAACCTTTGGCAGTTTCTTTTATCAATTTGTGTTGATGGTTATTTTGAATTTTATTTAGTATGGTTTGAGGTAACAAAATAACTAATTTATCCATTTCCCAATAGCTCCTAATTACTCTTGTCACATGATCAAAACCCTGATATATAAAATGTGCTAGAAAAGTGCTTAAAAATAAAACTTTTAGGGATTGCGTTCTATAGCTATGTAAATTTCCAGAAATGCCTAAATTCGAATTATTTCAAGACTTCAGAACTTTCAACACTTCAGAGCTTGCACGAGAACATTTACTAAAACTAACTGGAGATATGGCATACTGCTCTCTGAATGTTTCATAGTCGATTCCTACGTATTGTATTTATTTGCATAAATGACCCACATGATGAAAGACTATCGGTCCCGTATATCTCCATATTCGTACTGTTTATTGCCAAATATAGTTATACATAGTTCGAATTCGGAGATAAACAGGACCGTATTCAATTGTCTTTTACATTGTGCCCCTGGTTGAATAAATTCTTCTCTTGAATTACAGTATAATCCGCTTATCTCGAACCTCCAAAGGACCAGGCAATTTAGTTTGAGATAACGAATGTTCGAGTTAATCGCATATCTCGATATTTCTACGGGAAACTGACTTCAGTTCGACTTAACGATGTTACTAACTGAAAATAATCATGTGGAGTTGAAAGGATTGGAGTTGAAAGAAATAATACGGCTTTATATCATATTTTAGCTACCACTATAGCTTTTATACGATTAAAGTTAATTTTATTTGTTTTAATGAGTGCGACGCCTCACTTTACAAGATAGGTTGGATTTATTTTAGTTTTTTAATTCCAAATTTGCTGGGGTTCTAGTTAGCCATGTTGAGACAGAAAAGCGGTTTGGGATAACGAATGTTCGAGTTATCCGAAATTATTGAAGGGGAACGGAAAGTTAGTTCGAGGTAATAAAAGTTCGAGTTATCCGGTGTTCGAGATAAGCGGATTAGACTACCATTCGAAAGAATAACAAAACAATATTTGAAATTTGAGAGGAGATTAGATAGTCATTGTCTTAAAGGAGGTTAAGGCCGTTTTCCATTAATGCAAACGAAGTCATTCTATTGGTAGAAATTGACGTCTTCATTTGGATTCCGCGCGGAATTTTACGCTAAGGGAAAACTGCCTTAACCTTTTCTCAACTGCGAAAGTTATATCAGCAAACTATATTCCGATGAAACGGAAGAAAGGGATGTACCAATACATCCTATTTTTGAATGAATACATGTATATAAATATAACCTTCATATTCCGTTCCAAAATGCAGATTGTTGAAACATGCTACAAGGTGTAACATCGTCAAATTTAGTAACGTCGACATCTGTAGTAAATGTGGACGAATGTAGTAACACCCGTTGACATCTGCAGCAAACTTTCACAAATGTGGTAATATCTGTAGTAACGACATATGTAGTAACGTGGACAAATGTAGTAAAACATTTACTTGACGAAAATTGGAGTATATACTTGTTTGGAGAAAGTGCACAAAAATTTAAATATCAAGATTTTGGTCCATGCAGGGTGTCATATATTTCTGTACAATTTCTTGTTATTCGAAAAGCCATTATATCCCCATTGCACTTCACGTTTGTTTAAAGTGTTATAGGTACAAATTATTACCAAGATTTCCAGCAAAGTTATAGTATTTTTTCCAAGATAATATTAATAAATGTACAAACGTTAAACTTTTTACTAACATAAATATTTATTTCCAATCTTGGCACAATTTTGTCTAGCCTCATGTATCCAGGTTGCAAGCAAAGAATTAAAAAGAAACCCATATAGGCACCTAATAGTCTAGCGTTTGTGCTCAGGTTAAACTTTAAATAAGAACCTCCATATTCGAAAACAGCACCTTCAAGACACTAAAACTAAATAAACCATTTTCAATTATGTTTACCCAAATTGACCCATATCATTCCAAAAATCTATTTTTAGAACGAAGTTTGAAAAAATACGTGGGGTAACAACCAACAAAAGTTTTCCACCTTTTACTATATTAGCTATATGTAAAACAAACAACAATATGCATATGTTGTCGCCAAGTAAACATTTAGCTGCATTTGTCCACGTGTTCACGTTACTACATTTTTCGACCTGTGTTACTACTTTTGTCGTTACTACAGATATCACTATGTATATTTATACGGGAGTTTATCCACGTTTTCTATAGAGGTCGCCTACTACATTTGACGGCGTTACACAAGGTAGGCCATATTTGAAGTAATGAATGACGAGTCTTCTGAAATTAGCTACAAACGCATTTTCCCCTTTTTCATTTCCACATTTCACGAATATTGTAAACAATCCCTTGCATAAACGCATCCAATAGTTTCTTCGCGTTTAAATAAATGCATAATAAATAAATAAAAGCAATTCTTCGAATAAATACATCTCCAATTGCAAACTAAGTTTTTCCATCCTTCGTTGAACCATGAAATTTATATTCAAATACATTTGTCTAATATTGATAAGATTTATGAGAAAATCACATACAACAGTTTGGATTTCGAAACAATTGCTCTACATATCAAACTCTGCTCAACATCTCTTGATCTGTTGATCAAGAAATCCTCCTCAAAAATCTTTTTCACTATGGAATTCGTGGTACTGCTCTCTTTATTTCGGTCCTATCTTACGAACCGCCAACAATTTATTACCCTTAATACCTGATTTTTAGACATGGTGTCCCTCAAGAATCTGTGTTAGGACCTTAACTACTTTTGATACATTTAAATGACATACATTGCGCTATTAAATACTCTGCGATTCATCACTTTGCTGATGATACCAACCTCATAAATATCAGTGTCTCTTTAACCCGTCGTTAGTATGGTGGGGTACCCCCGGAAATTTTTAATTCATGGGAAGGTATTAGAAGATTCAGGGGGCAAAAAGTCAGAAAACTTTGATGCGGATTTTTAAAGTATGTAAGAAAATAAACTCCTGGATAATAATTTTTGTTATGTTACTTTCACAGCAAAATCTAAAAATTCAGGAGGTGTACACCATACTAATGAATTGTTAAAACAACTGGCCAAGCAAATGAATTTAGATTTAATGATCTTGGTCACAGGCTTTTTATAAATGAAAAACGAATTATGCCAAATATTTGCATTAAATATCTTGGTGTTTTGTTAGATTCTGATCTTAGCTGGAAGTCTCAGATCAATAATATTGCAAGCAAGCTTAAAAAGGCTAATGGAGCTTTATCTAAACTTCGTCAATATGTCCCTTTAGAAGTTCTAAATCTTAAATACTATGCAATTATTCATGTCCACCTACAATACTGCAGTACAATCCGGGGTCAGCCAAATGGTACCCTACTTGATGGAGTTAATGTTCTCCAAAACGGCGTTGTGTGATTTATGTATCTTAACTTTTCTGATATGGGTCAACATATTCTGCTTCTTAACAAACTCTTTCATTGCAAAGTGCTCGAATCAATTAAGGATATAATTGCAGTTGATTCCACGCATGGCCACCTCATACGCACTGACGAGACTGGTTTGTATATCTACCTCTTGTAAGGAATACTACTTTAGGCAAACATACCATCAATTACAATTCCCTGGTTTCTTGGAATTCAATTCAGTCATCGTTGCCTGTTAAACTCGATGATTTCAACAAACTTCAAAAAAATTAAAATTTGTATCTTTAAACGAATTTTGCCTTCATCCCCACTACTAATTCATAAATTCCAACATATCTTGTGCGTTTTGTGCCGCTTATTATTTTCGTCCATAGGTGCTCATCTCCTTTGTCTCAGCTTCGTGCTTTTAGTTATGGTCCTTCCTTCAGTAGTATTCATTTTCCTTAGTCAACTATCTAATTTAATTTTAATTGTAACGACTATTGATTATCTTATCTTTCGTTACACTGGGGTGTTGTTATATCGAGATTATAGCTACTATATTTTATTATATGTATATCCGTCTCAAAAATAAAATTACCCAGTAGAACACTGAGTCAACGATCTTGCAATGGATTGATTTCTTCGTACCAAAGAAACCATCCACCGCCCGTTAAACTCATTAATCGAACACCCTTCCTGTGCAAAAAAAAGTTGCGTTTGAGTATGAAATTTTGAGCTCATCTCTTCTATTTTCTTTAATTCTTATTTTTATCCTCTTACGTTAATGAATATTGCCGATTGGAGATAATTATACTTGTGTTAAGCGTAATTGTTAGTAACGCATTTTCATCTAAACATTATTCTCCCTCAAGTTATCTTTTCAATAGTATGGTTAAAGTGGTATACCGTTTTAGTGATCCCAACCTACTGTGGATTCATTCCCTTGTTAAGTGTTCCCGCGGTAGGTTATTCAGATATGGATTAGCTAAGCAATAAACACTTGTGGTATGCATTCTTTCATTTTCATAAGGAACTTTCAGCCTGTGCTGTTTAAATCAGATCTTAAGCGATTTCCAGAAGCTTCTCCTTTTGCATTTTAACCAGGTTTTTCCAGATACCTCTTTACACAATTCGTATAAAAAAGAATAACTAACCAACGTGTCAAGTTTTTGGTTATGTAAATAGACAAAAATTGCCACATGGACGCTACTTTGCCGATTGTTATGGGTAATTCCTAATCACCACACGGAACATGAAACATTTAAAAACATTAAATGTAAGTGTTATAACAAATATAATAAATCTCAAGAGCTTCACAATAATGTTCCAAAAATAACAACATTTTCTGACGCAAACTTGATGACAAAAAATAGTTCAAGTTAGAAGAATTAAAAAATTAACCCCAAAAATAAGCATTTTGCTTGGCGTTTTCACCGTAGAGGTAATCTTTGCTTCTGTTAAAAGAAAGAGAGGTTTAACCTATGACATGAAAAAACAGTACGTTTTGCTGCCAAAAATGTGCCTTAACGTGGTTGAGTGGCGGTCTTCTTTTGACAACTTTATTTTTGTTATATACACGCTATGATGAAATTGCCAATGTAAATAAGATAAATGAGTGTACAAATAGCTGCAGTATCTGGCACGTTAATAGGAGTACAGGGATCGTTCACACGCGAATACAATGTAGTTACACTTACAAGTGTTTGTGGTAGGAAATGAGTTTGAAATGTTTTGTTTGTTAAACTGGATGTAGTAATGTGATAAACTGGATGAGTAATGTGATAATATATTTGGACTTCATTAGAATGTGGGAGGGTGACGCAGTAAACGAAAGCAATAATATATAAGAAGCACTCTATAGGAAAGTAATAATCCGTAAGAGAGTGGCATAGAGATCTTCTCGTTCACATAGAACGAATAGCTATTATAATAGATCTCTCAGAAGGAGAAGAGAAATGGATTCCATACAAGACAGTAACCAGCCATGCTCGTTTGATAAGTTAAATATGAATTATGTCTTAAGAAGCTCCAGTCTGAAGAAATACATCCGCCAGTCAAATCGAAATGGTAAGGAACGTATGAATTATATATTGCAGACAAACGAAACACTGCTACCTTTGGAATCGTACGGGTTAACTCATAGGTAGTTAAAGCTTATATGGATAAATATCTGGGATTGTGTAAATAAACTATGAGTGAGATAAAAGATAAGATATTTATTTATCTACAAGAAAACTGTATATATAAAAAGAAAATAATTATAAAAAAATATGATTAAATACTAACTACTATTGAAGGGAGATCATATCTAAAAGCATACATCATAGGTAGAGGGCATGGCCACCCTTGGACGAATACGATAAACGACACAGGATGCACAAGACAGCACGAGCATAAAGAGTCACAAGATAAATATACCGTGTGTACCAGTCCAAATCTGTTATTCAAAGACGATTAATACGAAGCAATAAAATATTTCTATGGATTTAAGGTTGATTCTAATGAAGCGGAAAACCCTCCGCAAAAGCCAAAAGAAACCATTATATATGTAGAAATTGACATAACACGCGTCAATTTCTACCAATGAAATGCCTTCTTTTGACTTTTATATCTTAGTGGTTCATCTGTATTTCATAATTTGTTTTCGTTTCTTTGTTAAAGGATATACATAAGACATAGAAGAATACCGAATACGGTCCCGTACTATTTCCGTTTTTAAACTGTATACTGCTATATATGGTAATACACAGTTCATATACGGAATATACATGACATGTTCAGTAGCCATTTGTGATTTGTTTACTCAGTGTATTGTAATTCCTCTTTATAGCCGCTTCATTTAGCTCTTCACATTGGCCCAAAACTTGTTCAAAGTCTGCAATAAAAATACTAGAACGACGTTGAATGACGTTATTCTAGCGTCTCTACTGTAAACTTTGAACAAGTTTTTACTTGTCTCAGCATTTCTCTGTTAGGGACCGTCTCAAAAATAAAATCTACTGAGAAGAATACCGAGTCAACGATCTTGCAATGGATTGGTTTCTTCGTCTCGAAGATACCAATCCATTGCAAGTTCGTTGACTTAACACACTTATGTACAGATTCATCTTTTATTTCAAGCATCATCTATTGTAACTACTTCCCAATCTATTCTTAGCAAAACATGATGTTGTCTTTTATCTACTAGAATTTGAGTCGGAATTAAATTTACACCGGATTTTGCGTCATTTTTTGTTAGGGTTTAATCAACTATTGACAAAATTCAGCAAAAAGAATCTGTGTAGAAGTGTGTTAGGTCAATGAGCTTGCAATGGATTGGTTTCTCCGTGATGAAGAAACCAATTCATTGCAATTTCATTGACTTAATACTTTATATTTTTTGGACGATCTCTTACATGCTCTATATTTATACAGTTTGTTTTCTGTTCTTATACATCACTTAAATTTATTAATAAGTTTAAGTGACCGCAGCCATTTTCAGCCATGCTTATGAAACTTGGTATACTGATACCTACTATGACGTCATCAATAATCATCAAAAATGCTCTAAAATGAGTGTGGCCTTTGTTTCCAAACCACTAATACTTATGGATTGAAACTTGGTACATTTATAGAAAACCTCAATATAAACAGTTAGACATATAGTGTAAATATCTAAATTTATCAATAGTGTAAAATATTGTAACGTGTATGTGGTCTTTTATTTCCGAACCACTAATCCTTATTACGGTGGCCCAGGACTGCCCGAGAAAGAAACTCACGCCAAAAGAAAAAACTTCACGCCAAAAAAAAGAAGCTCACGCCAAAAGAAAAAAGCTCACGCCAAAAGAAAAAAGCTCACGCCAAAAAAACAAACTTCACTGGTGTGGCCCTACGTATCTTCGCTTTTAGAATTGTGACCACCAGCTTTCTATTCGTTGATTTCTTGGCGATGGTACGTATCAATGAGCATCTGGATTACTCCAAAAATAAACATGAATTGAGGCTTACAAACCGTTCTCAGTACCAAGATAAGTGATTAACTCTACTGGACAACCACCTAAGAGGTTAACAACATTTTGATAGTAGCAAGCAATATTATCTGGTGCATTTGAGTAAGATGTAACCAAAGTATTCGCCTGATGTAGCCATCTATGTCTTCTTCGGTTCTCTGAACCAACTGGATCTAAGTCTTTAAGTAAGGATCCTTGCAATTCTAGAGAGTGTTAAACAGTACAATAACCAATTGCAGACCCTGGGTCATCAATCATTTCGGTTATTCTCTGCTTCACAATATCATGCGTCGAGGTGAGATCAGAATAATCTCCTAGATAACGTCGTTTTAATCCAAATAAATTCAATTGTCGCAAAAGTCTGTAGCTGCTCATATGACCATGATATTTCTTTAAGAAGAACAGAATCTCTCCATAATTAAATCCTCGGTAAAAATAATATTTTATAACTTTTTCTTCGTCAAAATCCCCAATGTTTATGTCTTCAGAATCATCTGAATCTGTATTCATACCCTCAAAAAATGTTGATATAATAATAAATAGTGAATAATGTAGTTATATCTATAACTATAAGCATAAATCAGTCAAAACATTGAGTGAGCGTCACTGAGACATATTTGCTGTAGGCTGCTTGTACACTTCTCTCGTTAAGAATTAAAGTGCTTTTATTCTGTGTCCTCCTCCTTTTGTTAAATTGCGCGGTGCGAGCTTTTTTCTTTTGGCAGGAAGTTTTTTCTTTTGGCGTAAAGTTTATTCTTTTGGCGTGAAGTTTATTCTTTTAGCGTGAAGCTAAACCTTTTTGTTGTTGTTCAAAAGACTAAGCGCTAAGTAAGCCGCTCGAAAACCTTGTCAAAGAAAAAAAATTAAAAGCAAGTTCTAAATCTTCTTTTTTTGACAAGCGATAAAAATGATGAAATAATATTTTTTACTTCAAAGTAAGCAGGCAAAAACTTGCTCAAAGTCCGCAGTAAAAACGCTAGAACTACATTTTTTCAACCATGCTCTAGCGTTTTTACTGCGGACTTTGAGCAAGTTTTTGCTTACTTGGAAGTAAACTGATATGAATTAAATCACAACAACGCCTAGTCTAATACTCCGTGCATTACCGATGAATTATTTAGAACTATCATTTTTCCAGACAAACCTTTTTTTAAAAAAATAACTAGCTGATAATAAGATGCATCAAACGATTACAATTTTTATGTAGCTGTCGAACATACCAAAGCACAGCGCAAAAGAACCACATACTCCGGATTTCTCCGTATATGAAATTATTCAATGGCAATGCACAGTCCGTCATCAGTTTTGTCTGCATTTTTCAATACTGTTGTATATTTCATTTAGTAATTAATGAACACATATCTGTCCCAAAGTTAGCCTAACAAAAAATAAAGTGAAAATTCCAAATCCTTGATAAAAGTTTAAAGCGAAATTTAGAGATTCACAAAAATTCGCTAAAATCTCCAATATTAGTTAACGCAAAAGAAAAGTAGGGGCATAAAGTGCCCGCGGCCTTTTCATTTAGCGATCAAGGATTTGGAATTTTTACTTTATTTTTCCGGGGGTAACTTAATTTTGAACAGGGGGTAGTTTTTTTGAAAATATAAAATTTTGTTAAAAGGATCTCTGATGTTGTTAGGCTAACTTTGGGACAGCAATATTTTATATTTTTTCGGACAGAAGATGAGAATAGCGAAGTATGATTACGATTACATGCGTACATTGAATTGCTTAGCTTCTGCTGTAACGTTCCACAAACCCGACGTCTGGCGGAAAACGTTGGCGAAATGAACATTTTAAACTGAAATCCTACCCTCTATGGATCCATTTCGTGTATAAATTGATACTGAAAAAGGCAAAATTTAGATAAAAATAATGAATATTGTTATTTTTATAACCAGTTTTATTTGCTCCGTATTACCAAATTCGCTACGTATTACCAAAGCAAATTTTTGCCTAAATTCGCTAATGATTTGGCGAATGATTTGGCAGGCGTTGCAAAATAAATGAAAAAATTGAAGGAGAAATCTTAATGGCAAATTTTGAACTGTGAAGAAATCCAATAAGAATGTCTTAACCCTTACTTATCTTCTATTTGGAATAGAAAGATTTTCACAAATATGTTCTCCTGGCAAAAAGTTTGCCACGTGACCAAAATATGTTACTTTATGTTACTGTATTAGCAAAAAAACTTGTTCATAGTCCGCAGTAAAGACGCTAGAACAACGTTGAAAACGTTGCTTTAGCGAATAACTAAGAATTGTTTTCCGATATTCCAAAATTTCAAATGTTAATATTAAGAGGGTTGTGTTATGTTATCTTTACCCCCTAAATAGATGGAAACATGTAAAAGAATGACTCCTAAATATAACGTATATATTCGAACTGTCTGAAATAAATTTATCATTCATAGTTTGCACACGCGCGAAAGAAATACATGGATGTAAATATACATAACCTTCCTTTGCATATACAACAATTCAAGTTATATGAACCAAATAGTTTTTTCTACTTATATGCGGGGATAAGTACTAAATTTGTTCATTAAATCTTTCGAACCCAACCTTTCTTACTGAACTATTAACCTTTTAATTGCGTTCATTTTAATAGGCAATAAAGTTAAAATCTAAAAAAATGAACACTTTAAAAGTTACGTTGAGCACATTTGTCATTAAACTATTGAATCTTCTTTCAAGCATCTGCAAATGGTTTAATTTGGCCTGTAAGAAAAAGAGAACAGGGAATACGCCTAGGCATGTCATTTAGACACACTTGAATAATGACAGAGCTATAAGGGACCATCTTAAAAGTTTGCACTAAAACCAAGTTTTTTGGTATGGTTAAATCAACTAAAATGGACAAAATTCAACAAAAATGAATCTGTACAGCAGTGTCTAATACACGACTTGAGACGGTCCCTAATGTCGTATTAAAAAAACAATATCATTAATTTTATTTTTACGTAATAGTCAATACGTTGAAATGGCGGTATGAAGCGGTCACTGTTTTACTATTGGAATATTTGTTGCTGTTCAAAAACACTTGTGGAAATATATGAATGTTTGAGATATAATTATGTTAAAAATTCTTCCGGCCATAATTGACTTATTTCATATTTTCTTCTCATTTAACTACATCACGTGATTGGATGAAAAACGACGTCATTAATAAATAAGTAAATCAAGAATAAAATGATTGGAATGTATAAAGGAATATCTAGAGAAATTTGTTATTATCCAGTTAGCAAAAACTTGTTCAAAGTCCGCATTAAAGACGATAGAACAAAGTCCTTCGACGTTGTTCCAGCGTTTCTACTGCAGACTTTGAACAATTTTTTGCCAACTAGGTATTAAAGGACACAAAATGACAATTTAACTAATTTAAAGTTATAAATAGTGACATCACTTGAATACAGTATCACAATCATCTAAAAAAACAACGAACATAAAAAGCTTTCTCAAGTCAATGTTTTCTACTAATTCAATTAGGAAGTACCGATTTAAGAACTCATAAACAGTCGATTCTAGATTTTCGTATATTATGTATTTTACTAGCTAAGGGTATATGAAAATTTGGCTGGCGTGGTTGCTTCAATCTAAGTCAAGTATTGCTGGTGCCTTTGCGGTCTGCACTAGAAATTCTTCAAAAATTGTTATTGTCGTATCGAATCACTTTGATGGATTAAATTTCGAAGAATTTCTAAGTAGGCAAAAACTTGTTCAAAATCCGCAGCAAAGACGCGTGGAACAGACTTTTCTTTTGTTCTAGCGTCTTTACTTCAGACTTTAAAGTTTTTGCTCATTTTTAGTTACATTTCTTCTTGATTCTAAACTATTAAAGATCACTCTGGAAGATTACAAATAAAACTGAACAAGAAAGATTGCTGAGTCAACAATCTCGCAATAGAATGTTTTCTTCGTCCCGAAGAAACCATTCCATTGCAAGTTCGCTGACCCGTCTGGCCAGTTTAAATCCTCCAAATAGAGTTGAAAATAACCCATAGTGCCTATTTTAATATTGGGATGTACAACGCCATTTAAAGTTTTCGAAGAGTCATCCAATTGGCATTTAATCTGGAGCGGATCTTATTTGAGGATGTACGTAGAAATCTCAAATACGAAACTTTTATGTGCGTGTAGTTAATATGCAAACAAAGCTATCTATAACCCCATCCTCGTAATTTCTTGCCATCTTAAATGACCAATGTTTGCCGTAAAGGTATAACATTCACAAAAATATTATTGTTATTTTAGGAAAAAGAACTTCTACGACGCATGGTGAGTAAATAAATTTCAACTCATGTAGATTTGCATTTTAACTGTTTTAAAATGATGTACTCATAGACACCCTTGTGCAACATAATTTATTATAGTTATTTTGTGTCGCCAGTAATTTATATGTTAAGGATCATTTCCAGCTATAAGCGAATCCATATCCACCCAATGGTAAAACACTTGTTCAAAATCAGCGTTGTTCTACCGTCTTTGCTGTGGGCTCCGACTAAGTTTCACATTTTCACACAAAAAGCGTTACATCTTTTACAATATTGCCTTAGAGAGCTTTAAAAATAAATGTTCCGGATAACAGTACCGAGTCAACGATCTTGCTAAGATATTTCATATGTGTAACAACTATTTTTGAAAAATGAAATGAGCGTTTCTTCGAATTATTTTGCTTTGTTTTATCAGATTTCTAAACGAAAGGTAAAATCTAGCGGTGATATTCCCACTTTCGTCAACTATAACTATATATTACTAACTTTTAAAATTGTTAGAGCATTGTTATTGTTTTTTATTATTTTTTTTGATCTTATGTTTTAAAAACAAAATTGCATGGTAGGCAAACCTATGCATTCCCAACGCAGTTCAATCATGGCTTACCTTATTGAACAACTTGATCAAAGTTGAAGATTGTGTACTAGCGACTTTACTGCGGACCTTGAATGAGTTTTCACTACGATTAAGCATATCCAAATGAGTAAGCAGCGTTTAATAGACAGCCACTTGACAGTATTGAAAGATTGAGACATCTACTTGAGAAATTATTGATAAATTTAAAAGTCCACTTGAAAATATGAGAAACTTGAGATGTCGACTTGATAATATTACATGGAATATCTTAGCTGGAAAATATCACAAATCAAGGACACAAATATATACCTGCGTAAAAGTTGAATATCATTAGGTGGGGAATTCCGCAAGAATTTACAGAATGGCCGTCTAAGACGTTGTTCTAACGTCTTTGCTGCGGTCTAAGACGTTGTTCTAGCGTCTTTACTGCGGTCTTTGAACAAGTTTTTGACCATTTGGGGTAGCCGTCACAATATAGTTAAACAGCATTTGGGTACCAAGAAATTATCTGAAGGCGAAATATCGTTCTTGTGAGCTCACGAACCGCAGTTATAATGGACCTATTCACAAGTACATGAAAACAAATCGTTTACTGCTCAAAATAGAACGTGTTGCAATGCAACAAGTTCTACTTGTGTTACCAACACCCTTGTAGCTACTTACGAATAGGCCTATTATTTTATTCTTTTGTTGTTGTTTAGGGAAAAGTAAGAAAACTTAGAAGTACAACACTAGGACCGGATGGTAAGTTACCACAAAATTTAAAATAACTGTCTGGAATAACTATCAATTGAAAATTAGATAAAAAAGCCTTACAATTACGAACTTCTTTTATAATCGTATTCGAATGTACTAACAGACAACATGAAATTGGCAGAGTTTAGCTTCAGTTGGAAATAGGGAGCACTTTAGGTACCTGAATGAGCGAGCACTTCTCTGTATATGATAGATGGCTACTATACTCAACTTACACCTCCTTTGTAACATCGTAACCCCCTGAACTGCAATAGTTTTTCACATAAATCTTTCTAAAATACTTATGTTTAAGGGGGTTACATTTACAAAAAGTCAACTATTTTACCACGGTCAGGACCTTCTAACATTCCATATCTTGTCATATAAATATATTCCTATTTAAGGGGTTAAGCCTATTTAGGGACTTTTCATAAAATTTATCTAGGATCATTTTGATAAATTTTTTCTCGGTAACTAAGGATAATTTTTCCCTAGCAATCATATTGTTGACAGGTGGTAAAAATAAATTTTCAAAAAAACAAAACATTTTTCTTATTTTTGCCTGAAAAACGTTTTGGTATACAGCTTAGGAAAAAATATTTTTTACCTAAAAATATATTTTTTGCACCACCAGTTTTTTAAAGCTATTTTAGCCCCCCCCCATCTTACAGAGCCCCCAAAAGGCCCGGCCTGAATAGGGTTAAGTCAGTGGGAAAAAACCTGTTCAAAGTCCGTAGTTAAGACGCTAGAACATCATCGTTTGACGTTGTTCTACCCTCTTTACTGCTGACTTTGAGAAGTTATCAAAAATCAAAAATCAAAACCATAAAAATTAATTTTTGCTGTTTTTACGAACTAAAAATATGAAAACGAATAAAAAAATGAGTGGTGAAAGATTCCAAACACTGACGACCGTCAGTGAGGGAGTATAATAAATCTTTACATGAGCTATCCAATGGACAAAACCTTGCTCAAAGTCCGCAACAAAAAGTAAAGATGATCTTTACTGTGTACTTTGAACAAGTTTTTACCCAGTGGCTATATACTTCCTGCATTGTCAGCTTAAAAATTTGGTGAATGTTTTTTAATAGGATACACGGTGTTATTCTCTGCCTAGTTACGTTTTGGTTAACATTGCACACGGAATGGCCAGTTTGCAATAATCTGTTCAAAGTCTGCAGTAAAGGCGTCATAGCGTCTTTACTGAAAATTTTGAAAACGTTTTTGCCCACTGATATATATTGTAATTCAGTACATTCTCGATATAAAACATCTCTCGAAAGTAAACTAAACGACCTAAACGAACTATAATGCTTCGTATTCTTCCTTACAATTAAGAAATGTACATGCATATAGTACGTTGCTATCTTTTCATATTGTCTGAAAGGTGTTATCGTCTAACGAACCTCTAGTATAACAAATTCCCGCCATACCGAACAAAGTGTCTTATTCCATTAAATATAAAAGTTCACTTATTTTATATGCGTGTTATACTTTTGCAAGCTTGTACTATTATCTAAAAGGTTTGTTGTCTATCTTGTCTAACTCAGGAAGAAGAGTGTGCAATAAAGTTAGCAAGTACATAGCCTACCAGTTCGACCTTTCGCTTTCTGCACTCGGTCTACACACAATGCGTCATATTTCTTATTTGAACTGGTTTTCAAAAGAATAATGGTGATTACAACTTGTACCTTGTGATAGTGAAATAAACCCAAGATGGCATCGTCAAAATACATGAAGCGGCGATTCTTCTACTTCTTGTCGATTACACCTTCGAGACTAGGAAGATGTTACTTTCCATTTCTAATGGAATATACAAGTTTTATGGAATACTTCTAGAAGATCTCAAAATATTTATTTTGTCCGCTGGTTGAAATGAATCCAGAAAAATTCAAGATTTCTACAAAGTTTTTTTAAAAAAAATTCGAAGATCTTGTTTTGTGTCTTTTCTGTGTTCAGCGGTGCAGCAATAAATAAACTTTTAGTTACGTTCTTAATCTTTCATAAGTAGGTGGATTGTTTAGACATTTTTTTTTTTATGTTTTTAAAGCTCGAAAAAAAATATTGTGAAAGTGTGGTGGAATATAGCTGCTGTAGCCTCATTCGAGCTTGTATTCGGTTTAATTATATCTATAAGTCTTGCCTTGGTATATATCTTATGGAAAATGTATAAAAAAGTGCTATTCCAAAAAGAATAATAAGAAAATATGCGAACCTTTTGGAAGCGCCATTTTGTCTTCCGTTCTGAACGCAGATTGTTATGGCTGAGCTGCGCATGTGCAAATGACTTTCCAGAATCTGAAAGTAGTTGTTCTGACGTCATAGAAAACATATTGAAAAATCGACGTTTGGTTATAGACCGAGCGGCTGGGCAAAGGGCTATAAATGTAAGTTAGAAAGTATTAAATGTTCAAAGTAAGAGCAAATAATCACTGTGAAGGAGGAGTGATTTTTGACCTTTGCTTCAGGCTAGAAAGTCTGAAGCAATGTTAAAAAACCTCACCATCACAGTGATTATTTACTCTTATTTCGAACATTGCCATATATCACTGTATATGAAAATACACAAGCATATTCGGTAGACTTTTGCGTTTGAATTTTTTGTCACATTTCCATAAATGTGGATTTTCACATGTTGAAAATTTCGCTGCAAAGAGGACATTCTATTAGTAGAAATTGACGCGACACATCGTGTGGAATATCTTCCATTGGCTTTCGCAGCCAATTTTTCGCCTCGTGGGAATCAACCTTAATATACGTTTTCATAAAACAATGAAAAAGAGGCGTTTGTTGCTCAAGGTAAAACTTGTTACAACGCAATAACTTCCTTTGCGTGCAGTGACCTAAGTCACTGCACACAAAGGAAGTTATTGCATTGCATCAAGTTCTACTTTGAGCAACAAACGCCTTGTTTTTATTGTTTTATGAAAAGGTATATTATGCATGTCTTATAGAGCAAGAAGTACTTACTGATGAAGAAGAGTCGCCAAAACGTCGTCCGTTAACAGAACGTCGTTCAACGTCATTAAAAGAAATGCGTCTCCTTGAACCACCAAAAAATGTCAAGCTGTCATCTTATAGAAAACTCTCTACAAGCTATGAGGCGATTGATCAAGATTTCGAATATGAGGACAATGAAGAGGTTCCCTCTAAAAATCATCCAAGACTCATCAAACCTAGAGGATCTGCTCCTCATTTGCAATACCTTAGTACGGACAACAAATCTCCTATAGCACATTCCCATAGCTGTGAAGGTATATCGTCGACAAAACCTAAGAAATCATCGATATGCACAAAATCAGAAAGTTTTGACCATGCCGATGTTGTTGATATTCTTGCTCGTATTACAAAAGAACCATCTATTGAGAGTACAAAGGAAGAGTACTGGCCGCTTAAGAACCTCGAGAAAAATTCTTTAATGACGTCATCATATCGCGATTTATCTGACAAGAACGTGCGAGATATGAAATCTAAAACAAAGGTATGTTGAGAACTTGATCAGACAAAAAAGAATGATCCGACATTGATATGATATGCATAAAAAAGAAAAAACGAATCAGCTATTTAAAAATTTACAGACAATAGCACTGAGTCAATGCAATGTCTACTTTTGACGTTTGCAACGAATCTTTCGCCTAGTGTAAATCAACCTTAACGTTTATCTCCCTATTTCTAATCCTTTTAAGGCGGATTTCCATCAGGCGAATTCGTTCGCGCAAAATCTAAATAAAGTCATTACATTGGTTGGAAGCGGAGTCACACGAACATACCTTTACTTGAGAAGTTGTTAGTTTTTCGGAAAAAGTCATAATTTGATAGGGGGACGGTTACACGAGAGGTAAGGGCGCCTATTAATTCTGAACATTTTATGAGAGCCGCTTATTTGAGGGTGGGCGTTTGATCGAATAAATACGATTATTCTAAATCCCGCAATTTTCCATTTTTTGCCCTCTTTTAGTTATTTATTCATTCTTTCCTGGCTGTTATTTTAATAATAGAAGTCACTTTACTATTTGCATAAATCTATTCACAAATACATGAATACGAGACGTTGGCTGCTCAAAGTAGAACGTGTTGCAATGTGCCCTGCACAAAAAGGAAGTTATTACATTGCAACAAGTTCAACTTTAAGAAGTCAATATTTCGTTTTCATGTATTACTGAATAGGCCTATTGAATGTACAAATGTTTTTTTAGAGTGTACGAACGTCGAGTCCAGCATTACAACGTCGATTAGCTGAAGCCAAAGTGAGGCAGTTAAAGCGTGGTGAAGTGTTACGAAGTTTAGATGATGATTTCAACAAAGCCAAAGAAATAATGAATAAATATAAATCAAATGAGAATTTAGCAAAATATCAATCAACGGAAAATCTAGTGCCTGATTCTGATGTTAAAAATGAAAGGAGAAGATCATGGACTGTTGCACAGTAACATATTCAACTCTTTCCTGTCATTGGCTTTACAATAGTTTGACAAGGGAGGTGAAATTAACAAAAAATATTAAAAATATTCACATATTTTAGTAATATAAACAGAAATACTAACCCTATTTCTACTCGGCTTTTTAGGACTCTGAGAATCGGGGGGAGGGGGGGGGGGGTCGGCATCCCCCCCGTAGAAATAGGGTTAAACGAGAATTTCTGTGATAAGATTTTGAATGCCAGAAGTTTACAACTGGCAGGAAAGAGATAAAGATTGAATTCCTCCAAAAGAGTAAAACGGTTTCTGGATACAAGAAACTTTCTACTAAGATTTTAAAGGAATGAATATGCACAACTTTGTTTACTAGGAACATTAATTTGGTTTTCATATTTTTAGATATATATTTTTAAATATAATTCACTATCAATAAAACATGTAGATAAAAATGCGATATAGAATATGAAATGACCTAATATTTCTTTTACATACTATTCTTTTGGATGCTAGTTAGGCGTCACATACTTGCACGGAATGGTCATGAGCGGATATTTTTCAATCTTTACGTATCATCTCATATACCTATTCATAAATACATGAAAACGAGGCGTTGGCTGCTCAAAATAGAAACTTATTGCAATGCAATAATTTACTGTGCAGAGACTGCAGAAAAACGAAGTTGTTGCATAACAACAAATTTTTACTTTCAGCAGCCAATGCCTCGTTTTCATTATTTATGAATTGATAGCCCAATCTGTTTTAAACATCAAACATTTTATGTTTTAAGAAGGACGAAAAAGGGCATTGATAAAATTATAACCGCGTCTTTGTTTCGTTGTATCATCAATTTAAGAAGGTGAAGAGAGGGTGAAATCAATCAACTCATTCGTTTAGTTTCATAGATTTCATACTTCAAGGGGATAAAGAAAGGTCACATTGTTCATAATTAAAAAAAGCCGCACCATCATTACACTTAACATTTACAGTAATATCAAAAGAGGTGAATAAATAAAATCTACATTCTCAATAAATTGATAGCTTCATTTACATTCAGTTTTCCAAAAAATTAAACCGCAATTTATTATACAGTCTGTTATATTCTGGCCACATTCCCATGACATTATTAAATATTGTTCTGGCCACATTCCCATGAAATTACCTAATATTGTTCTGGCCACATTCCCATGACATTACCAAATATTTTTCTGGCCACATTCCCATGACATTATTAATTATTGTTCTGGTCACAATCCCATGACATTACCAAATATTTGCAAATAATATCTTTGTTTTCATTTTGAAAAACATTTCTGAAAAAATGAAAACGAGAAGTTTTGTTGAAATAGATGTGTGTACATTTCGTCTAATCACTATCAGACATTAATTTTGTTTATATTTGGTTCACACCACCCACCTCATATCAGACAGGAAATATATAACAAAAATAATTGTCTACAATGACTCCCCTCCCCTCTCTAAACAATACTATTTTTGTCACCCTATCTGAAATAGGTTGGGGTATATATTGTATATAGTATAGCTATTTTTATGTATAGGAATTATGATTGTAAAAAAAGATTACTTATTGTATAATTTTTCAATTTATCTACATGCGTTCTTTTGTTAACGGTATAAAATATATAAATAACAAGTCAATAATTAAATAATGTTTTCGTTTCTGTTCCATTTAAATAAATTGCGTGCAATAACCGGTTCTACTTACTTTCAAAATTATATTTAACCAACAAAAAGTTATCACTACCTATATTTTAACCTGTTCTGCAACACAAATCCAAACCATTATGTTCAAGAATCCAACCTATGACGATGTCAAAATCCAACCTTGTTCTTAGGGCTTTTGCCTTTTTAAAATATCAAAAAGGCAAGAAACCCTGGGAACGAGATATAGTCAAGCGCAATATATTTAAACGTAACAAGCTGTATCAATGGGAAAAAGAAACGGAAAAAGGTATTACAGAAAAAGAATGAGTTTTTGGTAAGATAAATTTTTGTTTAGAGAAGTCGGTAACCCAGCCGGTAAAAACCTGTTCAAAGTCAGCAAAATAACGTTAGAACAACGTTCACAGAACGTTGTTCTAACGTTATTTTTCTGACT
>JAULBZ010000987.1:12259-24965 GCA_032360805.1 Neoturris breviconis | reverse complement strand
CATTTTACCGACCACGTATGGATGAAAGGCTGAGTCAACCTTGGCACCTCACCGGGAATTGAACCCGGGCCGCTCCGGTGAAGTTGGAACGTACTAACCACTATACTACAACAATTCTATTAGACTAGTTCTGTTCCTCGCCATCTGCCTTGTGGAATTCTTTACCATTATATTGTTTTCCACCATCTCGTGATCTTCAGAAATTTAAGTGTAATGTTTAGAAACATCTTTCAACTTTGTAAATTGTCTACTTCTTTTGTAGCTCTCTGCAAGTAGTGGCCTTGATGCCTTGTAGAGAGTGACTTTTAAAAAAAAAAATAACTGTCGGACATCACCTGTGGTGGAGTGTTTTTGAGTGTAATTTTCAGCTTTGAAGCTGAAAACTGTATTACAAAACACTCCTCCACAGGCAAATAATCACTATGGAGAGGAGCTTTTAAACATAGCTTGAAGCTATTATCAAAAATCACTAAATAACCCCTCCACACAGTTCATTTGTTCTTACTTTATGTACTGTACAGGGTCAAAATAACTGCCAGCCATCACTGTGGAGGAGAGATTTTTAAGAATTTTCAGTCAACCTGGCTTAACAATATTCTAAAAAATCTTCTGCACAATCTCTACACAGTGATAACTGTTGTTTTTTTATTACCTCCCCTGAGAAACACTTAAATAGAAAATAACTTCAGTTCCATTAACAAAGAAAACATCCAAGATATGGCAAAACTACCACCAATAATAAATAATCCTCAAATATTTCATATTTGAGGGAACATAAGGTTTTTAATTTCTTGTGTTTAGATATTTGTTTTCTTACTTTTGAAAATATTAAAGTTATACATATTTGTCGGTTTTAACAGATTTGCTTTCTATCTTGTGCAGTAATATACTGTACTCACTTTCTGAATTCCCACTATTTCCAGACATTGATCTTTATGTAAAAACTTCTGCATTGATTCATTTTTATTCTCAAAATGATCTTTCTCTCAGAGAGTAAAAGTGAGAATAATAATATGAAAAATATCTATGGAATAAGAAGGGGTATTGTACCTCAATAGGATGGTAGGGGTAAATATTGTACCTCAATAGGGTGGTAGCTAATATTGAGTTTGGATTTGTTGCAGTTGTTTGTTGCTTGTTTATAACTTTGGTATACAGTATAGTAGTATAATGATGAACATAGTGTTAAATTTATTAATTATATCTGCAATGGAGAGTGTTAAGTCAATTATCTTTAAAATTATTGGGTTCTTCTTTGAGAATAATCCAATCAATATTGTGTTTTCACTTTTCTCTGCAGATATGTGATTAGAAATCAAATCTATCAATTGTTAGAGATGGAAAATAGATATTAGAAACGTTTGATAAACCAGGTTTAAAAATTGAAGCATGATTTGCATTGATGGCTTTAAGAAAATATTTCAGTGGTTCAAATAGGAGTAAATAATCTCTTTAGGCTATTCCTCCACAGCAATTATTTTCCCTTATTTCAACGACTGTATTTATAGAGAGTTTCTTAATCAAAACAAATGGCAACAAGTATTGGAGCAGTAAATGTGGTCAACGGTGTTAAATATTCTTGCAATAGATAACAGGGATCGAAATAATATAGTATCTGTGAGAAAAGTGTGTTATGTCAATGATGCCAATCAATACCAAGAATGTTAACTCTAGTACTCCTCCTTAGAGATAATATTTTGTCTCTGGAAATTATATATTTTTACTTTTGATGTGGTCAATATGACTCACACATTTATGGACATCGAATGGCATGATCTGCAAACAAACATCTTCCATGATGAAATATTTCATGAGAATCTATTGCATCATCATGTAACAGATGCACGGAACACTAAAACTAAAACAACAACAGTTGTTGATATATACAAAGAAGAACAAAGAATTTATTTACGGTTAGGGAGTTGCCTTAAGGTTAGTATTTTATTTGTCTATGCAGGCCCGAGCCTCAACACAACCATCACCTATGGAGGAGTGTTTTTTGAGTACAGTTTTCAGCTTTAAAGCTGGGTTGAGATCTGTGAATATAAGTAGCCTGTGTTTATGTAGTTGTGGAAAATGCTAATATCATTTCGCATTTTATTATTTTTTTTGCAAAATAATAAAAAAAAACAGCAGAAATTTTAATGCATGTAGAATTGTTTATCAATTTCCACTCTACAGAAATTGTTTTTAGAAGGTGTGCTAAAACAATATCAACAAGCAAAACTTTATTTTATTTATTTCATAAATATTTTATACAGGATAGCACTTCTCAGCCAAAATCTAATTTAGCTGAAAAATGCTATAAAAATTTATATATGCTATAAATACGATAAAATTGCTATAATTTATAAAAGCTAATGTTAATGTGTAAAAGAAAAGTTTCAGTAGGAAATGAACATGCAATAAAAATGAGAATAATGGGCACTTGGGCTCAAATAAATGCACCCGACATCTGTAGGTCTGAGCATGTTCCCCGACGGAACCCGGATAGGATAACACCAAATCCTATGCAGTGGCGCATGAAATTACGTTGATAAGCGATTGCGCTTAACTAAGGCAGCCTTCACACGGACCCTAAACGAGTCCTACCCAAATGAGCCGCACCCAAACGAGCGGAAAAAAACAATTAATAATGACTTCATTCTCCCCATCCTCCTGAAATACGGAAGAATGAGCAATAAAGACTGTTCTTCCGTATTTTGCAAAGGCAAGAAACCCTGGGAACAAGGCTGATCAAATGTAAAATCGTCTATGCAAAGGCCGCCTAAGCAAACGACACGCATTTAAGGTGCACACACTCACTCACTCACTGTCCGATTTAGCGTCTTTTTCTTTCCATGTTACCACAGGTTCGACGGTTCTACTGATTTCTGATCGACTTTTTCCAGGTGATACGGTCCAAAGCAATATCTTCACATATTGAGAGAGCCATCAGGTCCTCATTTACAGCGTTTTTCCAGCATCCTTGGCATCTGTTGCCATCAACTGCAAACATCATGCAGTGCTTGAACCAACTAGCATTGTCCATTCTTTCAGATGATAAACCATCGGAGTCTTTGACATTTCACTTCATCAGCAATGCTGTTTATGCCTAGCAGAAGGTGCCGATCTGAAGATCTCATCCTTTCTTTCAGGTACACTCCACAGATCCAACGGATCTTACACATGTCATTTCGTTTCAGCTGTTGGAGATCTTCCACTTTTGTTGGCCAGGTTTTACTTCTGTACAACAAGATACTTTTCACACAGAATTTGAATAGGTTGCCTCTCATACGAAGAGAGATACCTTTGTTTTTGAGAAGTGGAAGTTAAAAGGGATTTTCATGAAAAAACGGGTGAAAAGAGAAAAAAACGTGTGAAACACGACAAAGATTGAGCGCCAGAGTCATGTGCCCAAAAATTAAAGGCACAAAAATTAAAGGCACAAAAACATGAGAGGCGCGAATATAATAGGAATAAGGTACATAAAATATCAGCAGGTGTTAAATTAACTACTGGATATCACTGTGCAGGAGAGATTTTTTAGAATATGAGGACACTCAGTTGTTTCTGCTGAAAATAATTATTTGAGGTAACTTGATTGGTATTACAATTTACTAGAAGGAACTCAGTTGCTTCTGTAGAAAATAATTATTTGAGGTAACTTGATTAGTATTACAATTTACTAGAAGGAACTCAGTTGCTTCTGTAGAAAATAATTATTTGAGGTAACTTGATTGGTATTACAATTACTAGAAGGAACTCAGTTGCTTCTGTAGAAAATAATTATTTGAGGTAACTCAGTGATCATGAGCACAACAGATAATAACACCTAAAGTTATAATGTTTTTTAATTCTTAGTATTTTTGATTCTTCGTAATTTTGATTCTTTTGAAATTTCATATCATTGAGTGAATTTGATGACATCAGCAAAACACGATGACATCAGAAAAATAACCTTTGTCCCAATTCATTACAAGTTGTAGTGTTACCCTGTCTGTCAAGTTGCATGGTTATATGTGCGACCACTTCAGCCCTTCTAAAGCCTGACCCAAATAATGGTTAAATAAATTTTAATTGTGTTTCTTGTGAAATTTTAACTATTTTAACTATTATTTTCTTTTGGTAGTATTTACTGAGGTATGAAAATGTTGAATAATTATATCTAACTGTATCGGACATTTTTTTGGAAAAGGTACCACAACAAAATTGAAATATTGATCTATAGAAGTTATTATTCAGAAAGAATTTGTTAGAAATTTTTGTTGTACTATTTTAGTTTGTAAATTATTGTATGACAAAGAAAAAATATTTTAATGAAAAAAAGAGCACTCTT
Organism: Neoturris breviconis; assembly: GCA_032360805.1. Classification (NCBI taxonomy): domain Eukaryota; kingdom Metazoa; phylum Cnidaria; class Hydrozoa; order Anthoathecata; family Pandeidae; genus Neoturris; species Neoturris breviconis. Next base: position 20,647 of record JAULBZ010000987.1, on the reverse strand, counting down.
TTGGCTTTCTGAAAATGTATAGTGTAAAAATTGAGAACTACTATTAAGATGTTTCAAATAATGCGGAACCTATATAACAAGCATACATCTTGTGATAGGCTTGAATACTTACTGTGGAGGAGTATTTTCTGTTCAAGTTTTGAAGTTTCGAAGTTTTATTGAAATATTGTTGTGTGAAAGATGAAAATTAATTAACCATTTGAGATTAGGCTACATTCAAGTGAGATTTATTTCATTTCAAAAACTGCTATTAGCAATCCCCTGGCCCTTCACCCCTTAGTCCTCAGCCCCCATAAAAACCAGATTTTCTAACAAAACATTGTTCCAAGTTATTGCCACTGATATTAGCAATAAGATGTACAAGTATCTCTTTTTAAGAGATAATGATTTAAAATATGGACTTCGATCCAAATTGGGAGCCTGTATAAGTCTAAAAATGATTTTCTATTGTTTTGCTTTAGCTTTGCTATAGAAACTTTTCTTTATTTTTTTCTGATATAAATAATACACAATGGGATAACGGAATTGCTTTTTGTGAATGAATGAAATGTGTATAATCATGGACCTTAATACATACAGAAGTATGCAGAAGAAAGTATGGCACCCATTATCAGAGGCTAAATATTAGTTGAAGGTTATGAGTTATTTATTATTTACCTGATGAAAGTTAGACAAAATAAACCATTGAAGCAACAATCCAAATCCTGATAAAAGACCTCTAACATTTTAGTAATTTGCAGTTGCACACTAGTTTTCCATCCCCATGAATGTAACACTTCGTAAGAAGCACTGCTTGTAGTACACTCCCTTTCGTGCTTTGAAAAAAATGACGACTCTTATCCTTCAACTCTCACCATACAATTATCAAATAATTTGAGTCAATAAAGTAAAAATAAACTAAAAGTTAATTCAAAGTAAAATTGGAAAAGAAGATGCCAAATAAATTGTCTCCAAGTACACCATTCTCCTGTGCAGATGTTCACTCTCGAGACTTCCTTCTTGGCCACTCTAGCTAGAGGAGAGTGAAAGTACACTATCTGTATGCAATCCTAGTGGTTTGCGATGGGTATCCTTGTACATAGAGTCATATGAAAAATGTGCTTAAGCAAAACAAGTTTTTACTATACAAATATTTCGGTAATGAATTCTGCGTAAAAAAATATTCTGAATTGGATAATTACCAATTCCATCCTACAGTAGACATCGTACTTATTTAGAACTTTCTTTATTTCACAAAGATGTGTTTTAAAACATTTCACCTCACATATACAGCTTACGAATATTAATTTAGCATCTGTCAAACGTACATATCAAACTAAACGTACGTAACATAAATGAATCTAAATTTTTTCTGGTAAAAACCATTGATTGTTTCTATACTTGACACAATGTAGACTTGAAAATAACTACTGGACATTACATGTGGAGGAGTGTTTTTTGAATTAGTTGTCAGCTTTGCAGCAGAAAGAAAACTACTGCAAAACACTCCTCCACAGATGATGCCCGTCGAGTATTGCCAGGTTAGCTTTAGACATTCCAGGAAATGGTTTTGATTTTTTGATAGTCAGTGGTCGAAATAAGTGTAAACAATCACTGTGGAGGAGAGATTGTTGAGCATAGCTTCATGATTTCTAGCCTGAAGCTATGCTCAAAAATCACTCCGCTGCAGTGATTATCAGCTCTTATTTCAACCACTGATAGTAATCAAGCCTGAATATAAAATGCAGGCATCACCTGTGAAGGAGTGGTTTTTGAGTAAAGCTGAACACTACTCCAAAAACACTCCTCCACAGGTGATGTCCAGCAGTTATACTCAGGCTTGGTAATTACTGAAGCATCTGATATATGCCATGCCTCTCTTCACACATCATTTTACAGCTCTGTTTATGCTGACTATGTGTTTTTTGGATTGCTTCTGTATGATTATTCTCTCACTGAGATAATTAGTAAATAAAACACTTTTGAGTTTTTGAATGCAGCATAGTTTTATATGAACTCATAGTAGACTTGTGAATAATAAAAGAGTTAATTAATTATAACAATGACTAATAATGAGTGAACCCGAACAGTTGTTGCAGAGATTTTCAGGGAAGTATTTTGGGAATACGTTGTTATGAAGGAAGAATTAAATGAGACAAGAAAAGTTCACTATGATAATATTCTAGATCGTTGTATACTTTCTGTACCTGTTTTGTTTGTTAGAAATATACTGTGTTGTCCAAATTCCTGGATTAAGGTGAGAAAATGAGCTTCAGTAGTAAATGTTGTTTGAATTAACAGCACTTCTGGGTTAAGCCAGATCACCCCATTGCTATAGACAATGTTCATTTTTTTTTATTTTGAAGTAAAGGAGTGGGGGCTGGGAGTGGGGGCTGGGTAACGTTACGATGTGAAGAGTGCTGAATCAATGATCTTGCAATTGATTGGTTTCTTCGTCCCGAAGAAACCAATCAATTGCAAGCTCATTGACTTAACACTCTTTATCATAGATTAACTTTTCTCAAAACTATTGATTTTTACTTTTTTAAAGCTGCTAAAATATCTGCTTTTGGTAACGAATTTTGGAGATGGCTCCTAACGTTTTTTACAAGATAGAAATAAAGGTTTATCTATGGAATAAATGCACTACAAATTGAATCCATTACAAATTGATCACCATGACTATGACAATCTGACGACAATCTTAACCTTTTATTGTGTGATTATTTGTTTCAATATAGTTATTGAATTTTCCATCTTAGTTTCATCAAAATCATTAAGAGCCTGATTATTCCATTTACAAAAAAACTATAAGATGTCATATTGGACATCACCTGTGGAGGAATGCTTTTTGAGTACAGTTATCAGCTTCAATGCTTAAAACTGTACTCAAAAATCACTACTCGAAAGATGATGTCTGACAGTTATTATGAAGCTTGATATAATATTAAATTGAATATTCATGCAACGAAGAGTACTGAGCCAACGATCTTGCTGCTGATTGGTTTCTTCCAAGTTAAGAAGCCAATAAATATCAAGATTATTGACATCAGACTCTTACTGGTAGATCACTAGTAAGATATGAAATGATAAACAAACAAAACAATGATACAAATTTCAATGGCTAATCCAGGTTTGTTTGTTTTATACCACAGTTTCACCTACAGGCATCGTCAAGTATGAATTGTTGATTTTACACTATGTTTAAATAATAAATATGGGTCATATAATTGCTGCATAAAACAATGGAAGTTAAAATAATAGAACTAGAAATTATTCAGTTTTTATGGTATGATATAAAATAATGTATTTACTTGTCCTATCATGTAATATTAGAAAGTATAGATTATTTACTTGAGTAAAGAAAATGTGTGGCTTCAACTTATTTTTGGTAATTAGTGCAAAACACTGCAGAATGGCAAATGTGAAAATAAGTGCCAAATATTACCTGTTGAGAAGTGTTTTTAGTATAGTTTTTAGCTCCTCGGGTGATGTTTGACAGATATATTCAGCCTAATTGGCTGAAAATATTCTGAAATATTTCTCCTCCACAGTGATGACTGACAGTTACTTTAATCCCTTCACTATGGCAATCACCGGTCCGCCTGAAAAGTTTGTTCAAATGCACTCTCCACAGCTGATTGTCGTAGTGCATGGATTGATACTAAGTTGTTGTCTCTTCTTCTTCTTCAAAAGGATGTTGTTTTATTATATTATTTTAATTCCTGCAAGGTTGTTTCTAATCAATTGCAAGGGGCGTAAATATACAGTGTTCCAAATAAGAGCAAAGAATCACTCTCGAGGAGGGATATTTGAGCATTGATTTGAGCTTTTATCCTGAAGCAATGCTTAAAAGTCACTCATCCACAGTGATTATTTATTCTTATTTCAAACATTGAATATAGATCCTAGAATGGGACATCACTGTCCCCTAGAGGTGGTTTTCCACTAGCCAAATATTTTTGTGTGAAAGCAAAAGGAAGACATTCCGTTGGTAGAAATGGACGTCACAAGACCTCTATTTGGGTATTTGTACAAATCTTTTCGTCAACTTTATAAATATATCACAAAGGCTTTACGTTACGACAAGTTCCTTCTTTAAAGCAGTGTAAAGCAAGGAGTGGATTATGAGCATAACTATTTTAGCCTAATGCGCTACATAACAATCACTCCTCCACATCGATTTTTCTTCTTAGTTTGGGCTCTAAAAAGATAAATTATATTGACACTCTTCAATTTTTATTTTAGACTTTATTTGTCCCAAATGAATCAAGCAGTAGTTCTGGAGCAGAAAGTAATGATGCTGAATTGGAAACACTTCATACGATTGGACAACAGTCATCAGATTCTATTAGGATCTTGCAATCACCTAAAAGGCAGCCATTCTCACCTGTAAGGGAAATGGTAAGAGCCTTTGCTTCAATAAACTTAATACAGTGTTTGAAATAAGAACAAATAATCTTATGTGAGGAGGGTTCTTCGAGCACAGTTTTAGGCTTTGTAGCCTGATACTATGCTAAAAAAGCACTCCTCCAGAGTGATTATTTCTATTTGGAATTATATCATGAATTAAGCATAGGCTAAATTAAGCAATATTTGACCACTTTTGATCAAGATTTTTAATAAAGCTATTTCAATATAATTGATTAAACAGTATTCGAAATAAGAGCAATAATTGCTGTGAAAGAGTGCTTTTTGAGCATTGCTTTGCAGGCTTTCTAACCTAAAGCATTGCTCAAATATCCCTCACCCACAGTGATTATTTGTTTTTGTTCTCAAGCTATTTCTGATAATTTGGCCAACTGAAATAAGGGACCATCTTCCAAATTCTCTTCCCAGGGGAAGAGTGCTGAATCAATGATCTTGCAATAAAACTAGTGTTCAGTCAATAAACTTGCAATTGATTCAATTGCAAGGTCATTGACTGAACACTAGTTTTATTGCAAGATTTTTCTCAAAATTATTGATTCTGACTTTTTTAAAGCTGCTAAAATATCTGCTTTTTGTAACGGATTTTGAAGATGGCTCCTAACACAGAAATCGAAATAAAAGTAAATAATCATTGTGGAGGGGTGATTATTACACATAGTTTCCGACTCTCACAGTGATTATTTGTTTTTATTTTAAATGCCGCCTCCCTGTAGCCAAAAACCTTTTCAAAGAAAATATTGTTCTAGCGTCTTTACTGCTGACTTTTTTTGCCTACTGGGCTAATACAATCTTCTAGTCCTCTCCTATTTGAATATCAATTATGATCAATTTTTAAAAGAATATCTGCTATCTTCCATTTTTTAGTTCAGTCCTGATCGTAGTTTGGAACAATTACTTGATGGAGAAACATTATATATGACTGGGGATGAAATATCTACACGATACTTAAAAATAAAAGCAAAATACGTTACAGATGGACAAGTGAGTCATAATTTTATTGATATCGGCAATGGAGGGTGTAAAATGAACTGGCTGTTTCTATGAGAACTAACCATCCATTATCAAGATCTTTGATTTTGTATACTTCTCCACTGATATTATTCACTCTGAGTTCAAACTCTGCTCGAAATAAGAGTAATAATCACTGTGTAGAAGGGATTTTTAGCATAGCTTCAGGCTTTTGTAAAATGAGTCCTCCACAGCAATTGTTTTGTATAAAGGCATATTATTTTGTTTTCCACACGGTGAATTATTTCATAGCGTAACTTTATTTTGCCCTGAAAAAGTGGAAACTGTTTCTACTTCTACTTTCTATGAAGAGAAATAGTTTGTTGCAAAATCCAACCAAAACCATACTGCGCAATATCCACCTTATGTCCTGAAACTGTGTTTTAAAATCCACCATTGTAAAAACAATAAAAGTTTCTAACACTAACAGCGACTAGTTCAAAGATGATGTTCAGTTTGGTAGTGAGTAGAGTATTCAGCAACCTTTTTTTATCTCAAAGAAGAAAGTGACCAATTTCAATATTATGTATTTCATAGCCATATTTCATTTGGTTCATTTTTATGTTACCCTTGTATGGAGAATAACTCTAATTATATTAGGTTCATTAAGGTTTTTTTTTCTATTCTAAAATATAAAATTTTACAAAAGAAACATTTGATACCCCTCTGTAGAAAATCTTACCTGTCGGATGCTGCGAATAAATGAACGAATATCAAACCTCTTAGATGATTTGAGAAAAACAATTGTATTTTTTAGTATGGAAGCGTTCTGCTCTACGCTGTAAACATTATCACCATAAAGTAGTACATTAACCAATTTATTACCTGAGAGATCTGATATAGACCCAATTATATTGATAATATTGTCCAGGAGTGACTTCTGTGAATGCGCATAAAAAAGACAGCTAGTAGATTTGACTTCTAGGCTACAACTTTAAAGAAAGAGAGAAATAATAATATTATGTATTAATTGGATTCGGATTTTATTCTATAGTGGTCCAAATAGAGTAATAATCACTGTGGAGAAGAAATGTTTTCTAGTCGAAATAAGTGTAAATAATCACAGTGGAGGAGAGATTGTTGAGCATAGCTTCATGATTTCTAGCCTGAAGCAATCCTCAAAAATCCTTCCTTAACAGTGATTATTTTCTCTTATTTGAAACATTGCTCATGTTTTTTTAAGGGTGTAGTTTCTGGCATACTACTGGTTACACCTCAAACAGTGATGTTCAATCCATGTGTATCGGATCATCTTGTAGTCGACAGAGGACGTGAGACTTATCTTGTTCGTCTCTCATTGAAAGCAATATCAAGAGTTTCATTCTTTGAGGATATTGCTGCAATGGTTGTTGGAGATGTATCACAAGAGTAGTATGTGTTCATTAGATTTATTTCTCGTTGGTCCAATTTTTTTTCTTGTGAGTCAATTTTTTCCCCTCGTATGCCTTTTTTGTTTTCGTGGGACTATTTTTTCTCGTGTAATCAATTCTGTCTCCAAATAAAAGAATCATGGTTATCATGCTTTTTATTTTCTCATCTGAAAATTGTTTAATGATAATTCTCACAGGCTTTCTGTATCACTTTTTAAACATCAAAATATCCATGTTTCCTTTTTTTATCAGATACTAACATTAATATCAATTGAAAGCTAAAGGAACAAACTTTACAAATATGCAATTTTTTTCTTGGAATTTTTTGCAGGTGTGAAGAAAAACAATACAAGGTAAAAATCAACTCTTTTTGTATTTAAATATCCTCTATTAAAGGTACTTGTAATTTTTTTTAAAAAAACAACGCCATTATGTTTGACATTATATTAATCTTAAAATCGTTATCAGAATTTACTATTTACATTAAGGTAACGCCCGTTATATTCATTTTAGTTTCATTAAAATTATTTTATTTTTTACTAAACTTCAGAGGGTTGTAACTTTTTAAATAATTTATTTAAAAATAAATTGTGATACGCTCCGTTAAAGTCATTACCTTGACAATGGGACGAATATTTTTGAGAGAGAAAGCAAATTAGTCTTGAAAATAATGGAAAATTTTATTCAGAGATATGAGCATTTTAAGATTTAAAGTTTTTCAGTATAATAAACAATTAATTAATACAAAAGATTTGATCTTAACCCTATTTCTACTGGTGGTGGGGGCACATTGTGCCCCCCCTGTCATACTTTTTTTCATAACTTTTGAATGAATGACTAGAGATTTTGGGACTTTTCCTATAATTTATCTCAGATTATTTTGAAAAAATCTTTTTTTGGTAACTAGAGATAATTTTCTCTTAGTAACCAATCTTATCAGAGATGTTCATTAGCATGTTACTGAGCTCAATTAATGTTTTTTGTAATTTTTTAAGACTAAAATATATGTCATATCGGAGAACTTTTAAAAAATATAAAAAAGGGTTTTTTGAAAGTTTTATGAAAAAACCCTGGGAACTACCCTTAAAAGCACTACCTTATAAGCTGAATTTTCACTAGGCAAAAAATTTGAGGAAGAATCGAAGTTTATTATCTGGAAGTAAAAAAGTTTATAGCTATCTTTTTTTCTTAGAAATTGGCCAGATCGAAATGCGGGCGAACTGACACAAAAGCGACTAGACTATTAATTGTATTTCACAGGCTTTTTAAAAATAGTTTACATTACAAAATCACCTCTATAACTTCCTACTAAAGTCCGTATAAAAGTTTATCTAGTTAGTAGCATATCCTACAAGTATTATTCCATAAGGGTGAAAACCGGGAGAGATGCTGAAGTGATTAATGTTATAGGAAATTGTGTGTTTTCTATGTTCACTGTGCAGCAGACATCTTGTTAGGCCAAACATTTTCCATTTTCAGAGAGAAGAATCCCTTCTTTTGACACTTCCTAATGGGAGAGGGAGCGCTTATTAGAATAGGGGTGCTTATTTTAAAAATAAGCTAAGGGGGATTGGGGGGGGGGGGGGGGCGCAATGAAAAA
>JAULBZ010000987.1:0-12249 GCA_032360805.1 Neoturris breviconis | reverse complement strand
CCCCCCCCCCCCCCCCCCCCCCCCCCCCCCCCCCCGCAGGGAGAAAGGCACTTATTTGAATAAAAGCGCTTATTTCGAGCATTTACAATGCAGTAGTTAGTTTGGAGAGATAATTATTAGTACGTGTTATTCTTAGCATGTGTGCATAACATCAAATACAGAAATATGTAATTGTGAGCAGGAACAAAACATGACGTACACAGCCCAGTGGGCAAAAACTTGTTCAAAGTCCACAGTAAAGAAAAAAAAAGTCTTCAAAGTAATTCTTTCAGAACAATTCGACCCACGAGAAAAAAAAGACTGACTCACGAGAAAAAATAATCACGGTGGAGGAAGGATTTTTGAGCATAGTTTCAGGCTATGTAGTTTAAAACTAGGCTAAGAAAATCACTCCTTCACAGTGATTAATCTGCTCTTATTTCAAAGACTGATTATTGTTCTTCTATTGTTCTAAAGCAAAAAATACATTTCTAATGCAGATACTGCCAGTCGTCACTGTGGAGGAGAGATTTTTCAGAATGTCGGCTGAATATATACTGAAAAATCTCCTCCTCGTGATGGCAGTTATCTTAACCCCTGCAGATAAACCCAGAGCTTATATGCAAAGGAATGTGGAGACTCTGTAACATGTTGCAAATACAGTCGTGCAAATTAGACAGCACAATTTGGTATCAATTGTGTTCTGTATTCCAAACAACTCCCCTTTTAAGTGGTCATTGTCTTTTCTTTAGTTACTTCAGTGGTCAAAATAAGGGTAAATAATCACTGTGGAGGAGTGAATTTTGAATATTGCTCCAGGCTATAAAACCTGAAGCAATACTCAAAAACCTCTCCTCCACAGTGATTATTTGCTCTTATTTTAACAACTGTACTTCAAATTTAGCTCGCCCAGTTGCAGATTTATTGATTACAATTCGGAAAGTTTACCTAAACCAGGAATGATTATATGTCAGGAGACTGGGGAAGAATATATGTTGCCTTCACCAACATCAGACTCTAATGACGATGCTGTTCTCGATAAAAACTTAATAAATTCTTCACAAAGTCCGTGTATTGTACATAATGCAGACCAGATAAAATGTGAAGATGATAAGAAACATTATAAAACAAGCATTGATCAGGGGATAAGTACGTTACCAGATAGTTTAATGGATACCACAGAAACTGATGATACTATTACATCGCCGACTTGTCTGGACATTGCAGAAGAGCCGAAAAACTCTGAGAATAAACGAGATTTGTGTATATTTATGGATAATAGTCATAGTTCAAGTACCCCTAAACACTCAGCCAATATTAATGTAGACCAAACTAAATCTGACGAATCGAATGCACACAGGACTTGTTTTGATACTGATCAGATTAAAACTAATTCACAAACGAATATTGATGAGAGTGTTCCTACTGAGAATTTTGTTGAAAATATAACGAATAATGAAACCATAGAAACTGCTAATGATAAAACAATAGAAAACTGTAATATGCCAATTACATCTCCCTTGCACTCACCCTTAGCACATAAAACAGAGTTAATTTCACCAAATGATGATATAAGCAAGGATAGTGGAATTTCAGAGATAAACACCACAAACTTTAGTCATCAAGATTCCCACGAATCAGATCAATTGATGCATCAACCTTTAGCACACAGAAGTTCTTTAAGTAATGAAGCGAAGCAATGGTTGGGTAAGCGAGGTATCAAAATGGCATCAATTGACGATTCATCATTACAGGGTCCAAAAGGTATGTTTGTAATGGGTGAATAATAGTGATAAAAATCACTGTGGAGGAGAGATCTTTAAAGCCTAAATCTATCCTCAAAAATAACTCCTATAGCTATTTTCAGTTTTAATAAAAGAATTCACTAGAGATAAAAATGTAAAGGGAGGATGGTTTGTTTTCTACTGTGTTTAAAATAAGAGTAAATAACCACTGTGAAGGAGACATTTTTTAATTCACTCCTTCACGGTGGTTATCTTATTTCAAACACTTTTCTTTTGGAAAATGATTCATTCATTGAAACACAAGTCAAATAAATCACTGTAGAGGAGTGATTTTTTGCGCAAAGCTTTAGGCTACAAAGCGTAAAGAAATACTAAAAAATTCCTCCTACACAGTGATTTAGTTGACTCTCATTTTGACCACTGTTTGTGATAATACCGGAAAATAAAGCTACTAGAAAGGCCCCTCCCTGGTCTACTGGTAGATAAACATGAACATTATCAAGTTTCATATATTTTAGTATTAAAGTACTGTTTTAGCATTCAAAGTTCCAGGATTATTGATATTTGAGTAGCCATATGTTTAATGTAATTAATATTTAGAACATATATTTGAAGAAGTGTTGCCTCGCCCAGCCAGTAAATATGAAGACCATTTGATGTATGTATCGATTAAAGTTCAAAAGAATTACTGGTATTCAAATCGAACGAAACAAAACAATGTAATGGGTATACCACCAAATCGTGATCAGAAACGAAGACAGCATTGGTTTGCTATTCCCTCAGAGAGGTAAGCAGTTAAAAGCGAAGTAAGGAGCCATCTCCAAAATTCGTTTAATAAGGCAGATATTTTAAAGAAGTCAAAATCATTAAATTTGAAAAATAAAGAGTGTTAAGTCAACGAGCTGGCAATTGATTGGTTTCTTCGGTACAAAGAAACCAATCAATTGCAAGATTTTTGATTCAGCAATCTTCCCCTGGGAATGAATTTTGGCCACTGGTAAGTTATCCTGCTGTACGGTTTAGGGAATAGGTAAGCATAAATATTATCTCGAGGAGTATAAAAAATATCTGTGGAGGAGAGAACATGTTATATTTGGTTCAAATGAGAACCATTTTGGCATAACATTTATGCAGTGTTTGAAATAAGAGGGAATAATTGCTGTGGAGGAGGGTTTTTTGAGTATTGCTTTAGGCTAACAAGTCTGAAACATAGCCTTAAGCAATTCTCAAAAATCTCTCGTTCACAATGATTATTTCCTTTTATTTCAAACATTTGATCCCCATAAGACCCTCGTGTTAAAATTTTGTTTGTCCTCACCTGCTTGTTATCCCCCCTCTCTGATATTTTGCTCTCTCCTGCTAGTTATCCCTCCCTCTCTCTATGATCAAACAGGGATTAAAATAAGAATGAAAAAAAAAGTTTGGAAAACTACTAGTTTTAGAAAAAATACTCCTCTGTGTGTAACTGTGTGTGGTCTCTTATGTATGTATGTGTCGGAAACTTACTAACTATAATGAATCGATTAGACACCCTCCCTCAAAGGAACATATGGAAACGCAAAATGTTAAAAATGCTATTAAATTGTTTTTAGCTGACACAATAAATTCTGGTACGTGTAAGCTAATACTGATTAGTATTGTCTGGTTTGAGGCAGACACAATAAAGTCTGAAGTTTTTGATAAAAAAATTCTTTAAAACTTACTGTATAACAATTTTTTAACATGATAAAAACCGATGGGCTTGCTATGGATTGTTTCTTTTTACTTTGGAAATTCATCATGTGCTGGCAGGGAAAGAGGGAAATCGGCTGTACTAGTTTACAGCATTCAAAATAGCGAAATCACCACTGTGATTATTTCTTTGCCTTTATTTCGAACAATAGTTTACTTTTATCATTTAAATAATATATGTTTCATCAGTAACCATTACATTCACCTTGCTTATACAGCTTCGTTGGCAATTAATTTTGTCTTGTTTATACAGCTGCTTAGCAAAGCAAATAGGTGTTAAAAGTTTTTTCTTTTGTTGACTTTTCAGAAACTCATTATTCTAGTTTTAAAATAGTTTTAATAGAGATCAGTCGTTATCTCCAAACATTGTTTAGTTACTAAAAAGCCATTACTAATTGACTCGGAGTTATGGTACTTATTTATTCATCACTAACGACTTATTTAATGAGAGAGATGTGCGTTTAGAGAAACTTTTTGTTTGATATGAAAAAGCTATCAACAAGGTATAGAATGTGTTTGTTGATTTTATACTTTTATTTTTGATATGGAAAAAAATATTTGCCGGCATTCAACAAAAATATAATGAAGAATGCACTGTGAAAACACCAGGGTCAAAACAAAGATTAACTATCATCAGAAAATATCATTTTTTGAAATAAAAACAAATAATCACTATGGAGGAGTGATTTTTGAGCATTGTTTTAGGCTAGCAAGTCTAAAAGATAGCCTGAAGCAATGCTCAAATATCTCTCCTTCACAATGTTTATTTCATCTTATTTCGAACATCCTTTACAGATTGCTAATTTTGTGTTCAGCTGTGTTCAAGATAATAGCAAATAATCACTATGGAGGAGGGATTTTTGAGCATTTCTTCAAGCAATGCTCAAAAAACGCTCTTCCACAGTGATTATTTGTTCTTATTTCAAATTCCTGAATATGGTATCTATCTTTAGTATGATGACAATTAGGCTGAAAATAACTGTCAAACTTCATCTGTAGTGAGTATACAAAAAAAACAGTCCTCCTCAGTTGATATCTGGCAGTTACTTTTTTTAAGGTCTGTGATATCTGAGTTTGGAAATGTATGAATAGTGTTTGAAATAAGAGCATCACTGTGGAGGAGTGTGATTTTTGAGAATTGCTTGAGGCTACAAGATCTGAAGCTATGCTCAAACATTCCTCCTCCGTAGTGATTATTTACTCTTATTTTGAACTCTGATGAACACAAATTAGAAGATATCTGTAAGCAATGTTTGAAATAAAATAACCACTGTGGTGGAAGGCTTTGCTATGCTCAAACATCACTCCTCCACAGTGATTATTTGCTCTTACTTTAACCACTTGTAAATGTTAATAGAAACAGTGGGCGAAAAATTGTTTAAAGTCTGCAGTACAGATGCTAGAACAACAATGTTCTAGCATCTTTGTATCTGACTTTGAATAAGTTTTTGGATGCTGGAAAGTTTGTAAACATTCATGGTTTACTTTACAGCTCAGTTATTTGTTACCAACAGAAACTATGATTGCTTATAGATTAATCTTTAAATGCACTGATCAGTTCTAGGGAAAAATATTGTTTATATAAATTTTAAACACAGACTAATGGGCAAGGGAAAGTGTATTTCTCATGGAAAAAAAAATCGAATTTGTCTGCAATTGTAGATTCAAAAAAAGGCCTGTCAACCTTAATTACCTATATTTTGACAAATTTTATTTTTTGCACCCTTTTCATGCACTAGCAATAAAGTCAATTTTAATTTTTGTGCATCCCTAAAATAGGTCGTAGATCTAAATAGAAACATAGGTGCAACCAAGGAATAGAAAATACGGACTAAAACCTGATGTGTAGGGATAGAAATAGAAGAATTACAAGAGTTTTAGACATCTTTTATGTTGAAGAGGTTAAACAATGTAGAATTTATACGCAGTGTGAAAAAAATATTAAATTTACAACATGTGTGTGTATTTACCGCTTCCACCATAGTCTCCTCCATATTAAATAGAGTTTTTTTAATTTCCGCGCTGTTTTTAATTTTTGCACACGTTATTGCGCAAAATATATGGTTTATTTTCGCGCCTCTTTAATTTCTGCATGCCTTCTATGCTAGGTGTTTTTATCTTTTTCTTGGTTTATGTATTAAATTGTCTAACAAAGCTCTTTAGGATTCTACTACTTGATTTCCCATTTAAACTTGTTTCTTCTAAACTGAACATAGATTACCACAATTGTGTAAAATTAAAGTACCAGTAAATAAATAACAAAGTAACAATTAAGGATTGTCTCAGTGGACGAAATAACATTAAAAGTAAATGCTTTTTGGTGATTATTTAAAAATCTTATGTTGGATAAATTTGGCTATTATGAATAGAAGGTTGATAATGCTCCCAGTGGGCAAAGATTTCTTCAAAAGCAGCGGTGAATGAAGACGGCGAGAACAATGTATTCAGTGGTGTTCTTTACTGCATACTTTGAACAAGTTTTTGCTTGCTGGATTATGTTAATCTTAAACATGAAATTAAATCATTTCTTCAATATGAAATATAAAAATCAATTGTAAGATTATTGACTGAGTAATCTCCTCCACAGATATTATTTTAGCTTATTTCGACTCACTATTCGATAAAATATTTTACAAATTTGAATTAAAAGTATCGTATCGTATCTGTGCAGGAGAGTGGTTGAATAAAGAACAATTAAAGATCTCTGTGAAAGAGAACAAATAATCTCTATCCTCTAGAAGACGATCCATTTGAAGTTGAAAACTTATCCTCAAGAATACTCCGCCACAGGTGATGTTTATGGTTATGTTTATGCTTAATTATTTTAACTTTTTAGAGTCGAACAATTCTACAGTTTTCTTTTGCATTGGGCACCCGATGTGAATGCTATTACCAGTACACCGTCAACACCATGTTCTGAAGGTTTTCTCGATGATGATGAGGTATTTTCTCCTTTTTTTTTATTTCTAATCGATTTCTGATTCAGTCAAAAACAAACAAACACAATATATTAAGACATTGTCTCCAGGTTTTAATCTGTGGAGGTGCAGCAAATAATCATTGTGTAGGAGGGAATTGTGAGCATAGCTTTAGACTAGAAAGCCTAAAACTATGCTATAAAATCACTCCTCCACAGTATTTATTTGCTCTTTAGCACTGGTTTGAAGATGTTCCTTATATGAAAGTCTTAGTAAAATGAGTATTAAAATGATACGATCTTTAAAAAACACAAGAGCTATTTTTTGATCTATTTTTCCATTATTTTTACAGACCTAAAAGGAAGAAAATATTAAAAATTTAACTAATGTTCTAATATGTAGTTTCCAAGCCTTGAGATAACTGTTGGACATCACCTGTGGAGGAGTGTTATTTGAGTACAAATAAATAAATACTAAAAAAACACTCCTCAACAGGTGATGTCTGACCGTTACCTTGCGGTTTGAGTTTTAAGTGATGCAGTGGCTGGGAATAAGAGCAAATAATCACAATTATTTTCTCCACAGTGATTATTGTCTTGTTTCCAGCAACATTAATGAATTTTAATATAATTGATCACTGATTGATTTCGTGATTCATTAAGAGTCTTCTATCATTTCTTGTTTCCATTTTTTTATTAATGACATGTGGGTTAATTTATGAACAGAGAAGTTAATTTGATACTATGAGGATTCAGTTTTACTGGCCTGAAACTATGCTCAGAAATCTCCTCTACAGTGATTATTTTGCTCTTATTTTGAATGTTGAGATCACTGCGGATGAGTAATATTTTGAGTCCCTCCTGTACAGTGATTAAATGGGCAGACATCACCTGTGGAGGAGTGTTTTTGACTAAAAAATACTCCTTCACAGGTGATGTTCGACTGTTATATTGAGGTTTGCTGTTGTTACCCCTCCCTTTATTTCCACCTCAATATTTCCTCAATTAAATTAGAAAATGTAATAAAATGGTCACAAAAACACACATGCCTGCTCACAGTCTTGTTTACACAAACTTAATATTACAATAAAACAAACAAAAAAATGGATGCATGACACTTATTTATATTTTAACGTTGCATGAAGAAATTAAGTTTATAAACAAGTATTGAAATACTTATTATTTATTTTGCCCTTCTTTTTATTTAGCCACCCCCCCCCCCTTCCTTCACTACTATAGGTTTTAATATTTAATAAGCTTCTCCTGCCATCTGTGAAAAAATACAGAACTTCAGAAAAATACTAAGTTAGTCCATATTACACTGATTAACCCCGAGCTCTTACCTACCTAATCAACATATTGATTGGTTTTGTTATTGCTTTCTTTAGAGCACATGTGTATGCATTAATTGATACTTCCACATACTATGTATTTTTTGCTTTAAAATCTAAACAAGTAATCCTTAGGAGCAGCACCAAAAATAATCACTGAGCGTCTTTAAGTTCTTTCAGTGGTTGAAATATGAGTAAATAATCACTGTGGAGGAGGGATTTTTGTGCATAGCTTTAGGCTTTGTAGCCGAAGCTATGCTCAAAAATCACTCATCCACAGTGATTGCTCTTATTTAAACCACTGTCATACTTTTCTTGCTTGTTTCACAATGCTAAACACTTATAAAACAACTCAGTACACACCCTTTGCATAAAAAAATTGAGTTAGTGTGCTATGACGTCATCATTTACCGTAAATTTGCGGTCTGTAAAATATACTATCTGGTCTGTAAAATATGCAATTTTGTCTGCAATTTTCGAAATATTCATGTATTACAATTATTCTTTCCATAAATAATATTTCATTGTTGCCTAGCAACAACAGAGACTGTTTTAACAAAATTTTATATTTTAAAAAAAATAACCCCTGTTTAGGATTAAGTTACCCCCGGAAAAATATTCAAAAAGAAAATCCATAATCCCAATCCTTAAGAAAAGTTAGGAAAAGTCACCAAATTTCACTGCCACCATACCATTAACAGAAAAGAGTTGTTGCAAAATGATTGTGCCCCCCGGGTTTAATAGGGTTAACATTCACTTGGTGAATTGTATCCTGGAAATTGTATATAAGCCAATTTGGCTGAAAATATTCTTAAAAATCTCTTTTCCACAGTGATGATCGGCAGTTAATTCAAGTCCTGTGAAGACTGCATTGAGTCTCAGAATTGTTTCCAATCTTTTCAATGCTGTTTACTTTTCACCAGACATCACCAGACATTACACTAGTTGTACATGCAAGGCACTAGCACCCTTAACTATGTTTAAAATAAGAGTAAAAAATCGCTGTGGAGGAGTGATTTGAGCATAGCTTCAGGCTACAAAGCCTGAAGCTATGCTAAAAAATTACTCCTCTGCGGTGGCTATTTACTCTTGTGTTTACAACTGCACTTTAGTTTTAACTATTAACAAAATGTACACCATATCGAACTCAATAATGCACACACTGTTTATCTCAAAATTTCATTCTTGATGATAATTGTGTCGATGTTATAACAGTGTTTACAATGACTTAGGACAGACAGCCTTGATATTTAGGGTTTGAATATTGTGGACAATACATTTGGGTATTCGCCGGCAACCACTTTGGGCTATGAGGTAAGTTAACATATGCACATACACTAATACACAGAGATCAAAATAATGTACTGTTTAAAGTCTGCAGTAAAAATGCTAGATAAATATTTTCAATGTTGTTCTAGCATCTTTACTGCAGACTTTGAACAAGTTTTTGCCCAGTGGGTATATGTTCTGAGTACTACCAGAGATCTATTGAATTTAAAGATAGAAAAAAAAACTTGTTCTTTATGTTATTTTATATAATTGATTGCATATTTCCTAATAATAATGCATCATTTTTGTAATTCAATAATTTTGTCAATTAAAAACAGTTAATATTTTACTTGGTGAACACTGTTTGTTGTGAAAAATGTGCTGCAGCATAAAAAAATTCTTTTTACATTTTCGAATTCAATTTAAAATGATGAATTTAACGTTGACTGGTAAGATGTTTAACTTGCTAAGTTAAATAGTGAGTAAAGAATACCCTTTAATTTATTTTGATCTCTGGGGAACACACTCACTACTACTTTTATTCACCATCAATTTGGTTATTCACTTTTAGCTTTTTAAATAGATCTAATTTGCACACAGTGGTGGAGTGATTTCTGAGGATAACTTTGTGCTTGAAAATCACTCCTTCACAGTGATCATTTTGTTCTTATTTCATACATCGTATACATGCACTTTATGTACTAATCCCATCAAGCCTGAATATAACTGCCGGACATCATCTGTGGAGGAGTTTTTTTTAGTGTAGCGTTCAGCTTAAAAGCTGAACACTATACTAATAAACACTCCTCCACAGGTGATGTCTGACATTTATATTCAGGCTTGCCCGTTGACTTTATTAATACTGTTAGAAGTGAACTTGTTTAAAGTCAGCGGTAAAGACACAAGGTTAAAAATGTTTTAGCATCTTTATTGCGGGTTTGGAACAAGTTTTTGTTCACTGGGTAGTAGTGTAGATTCAAGATATTTATTTCACGCCAAAGCTAAATAAAATATATTTTCTAACTTGAAAAAAATGTGACTTTTTAACCGCTTCAATAAATATTGTGTTGTAGTGATATCACCTGTGGATTAGCGTTTTTTAGGGTATAGTTTTCACCTTTAAACCTGAAAACAGTACTAAAGACGCTTCTCCACAGGGGAAGTTTGTATGCTATTTTTCTGACTTGGTGGTGGATTATTCATGTTTTTGTTATATTTATAACATGAGATGGATTTTGATATATTACTTTTTAAGAACTATTGTTACCTTAACCTTTTTATTATTATTTGTTATAATTGTTGTCATGGCAACAGTTTATGATTTATTTATTCATCTCACAATTAACCTTTATTAACATATTCTTATATACTACATAACAACATTCTCAGTTAACTATATACTACAGTACGCTAACACTGACGTAACTTCAATACAGTAATGCAAGCATAAAATCATTCTTTTGTATTGTCAAATTTGTGATATTAAGGCCTGGGAAAACCTATCAAACATTTTTTTGGAAATGTTTGATGAATTTTACGAATGTTTGATGAATGAATAAAGTTTCACCCTCATAGACATCTGTGAGACTGAAGTATTTCGAATGTTTTGATTCTCTGCCATACCCTATTTCAGGCTGGGCTTTTTGGGGCTCTAAATAGCCGGGAGGGGGGGAAGTGCCCCCCCCCCCCCATGATGGAATAATGGTTTGTTTGGTTTAAACTGTAGAAACGGTTTTAACACAGAAATTTATTTGATGGCTGGTTGAAATATTTGGGATTGTTTTTGAGCAAATCACTCCTCCACAGTGATGATATTCTTACTGAAGTCCAGCAGTGGAATTCATCCTTCAAGTTTGAATCCCTACTTTCTAGTCCCATTGTTTTTGTTTTTAGAAATTAACTGAAGATGATGCTGCAAGCATGCTAAAAGCTCGTGTTGGGAGTTTAAACAGTGTTTCAAGCAGAGCTTCTTTAAGAAGGTACGTTCCCACTTGTTCAAATTCAGCTGTAAAAATGTTAGAACAACCTTGAAAATGTTGTTCTGACATCATTATTGCAGAGTCGGAAAAAGTTTTTGCCTAATGGAGTTATATATCCATCGTTGCTGGAAATGCAGTAATCACTTTGGAGGAATGGTTTTGGAACCTACTTAAGAGCTTTAAAAAAAGTCAAAATTAATAATTTTGAAAAATCTACGACGACATGTGTTTAGTCAATGAGCTTGCAATTGATTGGTTTCTTCGGTACGAAGCAACCAATTAACTACAAGATCATTGATTCAACACACTTCCCCCGGGAGCTAATTTTGGAGTTATTCCCTTACAGACTATGTAGCCTGAAACTGCTCAAAATCCCTCACTTTCATTAATTAGCAGGTCATTATTTGTGTTGATTTGGTTCCGATCTTGAACGATAATTATATTTCGTCTGATAATTGTTTTGTTGCTATGCGAGCAAACCATGGCCTGTATGTTCTTACCTAAAAATTGCTATCGTCTAAAATTAAAATTATTGTTAAATAGGCACGAGTAATTCTTGACGTCTTCGGTCAGCTTCTCGTAATTTTTAAAAGTAGGAGCCATTACTAGAATATAATTTTTTCAATGCTTTGTCATGATGTATACACTCATCCGCAGATGATTTCTTTTCAACCTAATTTATACATTAATTATCACAGTGACTTTGTATTTTAGAGAGTTCAAAATGTGCTAAGATAAATACGCAATAGGCAAAAACTTGTTCAAAGTCCATAGTAAAAACGTTAGAACAATGTGAACGACGTTGTTCTAACGTCTTTACTGCAGACTTTGAACAAATGTTTGCAAATAATCACTGTGGTAAGAAATAGATTAATGATAAATTAAGAGCATATAATTAACTGTATATAGTGTTTGAAATAATTAATCACGGTGGAGGAGGGATTTTTGAGCCTTGCTTCAGGCTTGCTAGCTTGAAATAATGCTCAAAAATCATTCCCTCACAGTTAATTATTAGTCTTATTTACAGTACTGTTCAAATGTTCAAGAAACAAACTGTTTCAGTTAGTTATATTTTACCCCCTGATTGATTAGAATAATGTTAATTAATTTGACTGTTTAAATATCATTCATTCAGGGGGTGTTTCACAATTGAATAGATTGAGTATTAAAGGTTAATTAATGTACATTCAGTTGATTTTAACTATGCAAATTTGACAGCATTCAGGCCTCTGAATTCACGACGGCATTCCTCTGTGGAGGAGCGTCTTTGGAGGCTCATTTGCAGCCAAAAGGCTGCA
>JAULBZ010000986.1:11625-24972 GCA_032360805.1 Neoturris breviconis | reverse complement strand
GTATAATGCTTGCGGTGCTGTACAAGCCGATGGGAGTGATTCGTTGCAAGAATTCGTTGCGGACGGACGGACGGAAGAAAGGAGACAGGATCGGTAAACCAAACAATCTCTGCCTTTAGCGAGATTGAACAAACATTTTCAAATTTTTCATGTTCGAAGAAATTTTCGTTTTTTAATAGTTAAAATATTTGAATGGTCGCAATAGACACCCAATTAAACTAACAAAGCAGATTGCATGCGTAGAAAAAATAAACCTAACATTTCGGACACAAAATACCAACTTTCCTTTGAAAAGTATTAAAACCGATTTATAGTTCCGACTACAACTACGTAGATATTAATATTTCCTATAGCGCATGCGTAGAAAAATAAATCTAATATTTTCTGATAATTATAATAACTGATTTAAAACTTTTGAAAATTAACCGATCTACAGTTACGTACAGATATCGATTTGTCCTAATCACGTCCACGGTCTGTGAATTGTCCCTAATAGAATTGACGAATGAAGGCCCTGGGTCCCGGGTCCCACTTTATGGGTCCTGCGTACCACCTAAAAGTTCTTAGGTCCCGGGTCCTACTTTTAAGAGTCCCGGGTCCCACCTAATATCTGGAGTCCCGGGTCCCACTTTTCCCGTATGCCGTTCAAAGTCAGGAAGATAACATTAGAACAACGTTCATAGAGCGTTGTTCGAACGTTATTGCTCTGACTTTGAACAGGTTTCTGCCGGCTGGGTAAGGTTTACGCTGTTTTTCACTAAGAAGGCACTATTTTATGAAACGTTTTCTATCTCACCTTATAGGCGCTTTTCCCGAATTGCTTAATTATGCGGGAATAAAATCCGCTTATTTTTATGAAAAATAAACATAAGTTTCGAATTATACACTACAAATTGCTTTTAAATGGACATGTTACCAAAACTTCTTTTTTTACGGATAGAAAATCCTTTATGACATTAGCATTTGTCATACTCTGCTTTGTTTTCAATAAGGCACTATTTCTTTAAACATCGATAAATACTTCCCGAATCAATATTTTCTTTTAAGAATTTTGTTTTGTGAGGTTTCGAAAATTAATATTAGAACGTCTGAAAATGAAGTCAAACTTACGATTGAAGTAATTATGGGTCATACGTTATTTCGAGAAAGGTCTATTGCAAAACATAAAGCACTGATCCGTAAAAAACCAATTCCACAGTATTCATTTATGTAAGGGACCGTCTCAAAAATAAAATCTACAGAGGAGAGTACTGATTCAACGATTTTGCACTTTCGTCCCGAAGGAACCAATCCATTGCAAGTTCGTTGACCTAACACACTTCTATACAGATTCATTTTTGTTGAATTTTGTCCATTTTCGTTGATTTAACCTTACCAAAAAGCTTGGTTTTGGAGCGAAATTTCGAGATGGTTCCTAAGTAGGTTTTAAAACAAGTATATAAAAACATAATAATAAGAGGTATATCGTATATTCAAAAGGATTAAAACAATTTGTTCTTAATCTGTCCGACGTAAACGCCGTGCTGGGTCTCAATGGGCAAAAACTTGTTCGAAGTCAGCAGTAAAGATACTCGTCTTTACTGCATACTTTGAACAAGTTATTCCTCACTTTGGTTCCGGCATTCTCAACTAATCGCCGTTGGTACTGCGTGCTCTTGTAACATTTTCACAATAATCTGATGGTTTAACTCTAAAAGAGTTTGTTGGGTGGGATGGGTGAATTTTCAAGATTAGCTAAGTAAAATAAATTTTATAATTTATATATGATGAATGGTAAACCGTGCTATGAAAATTTAATGAAATTGCGGTTTACTAAACAATCAGTATTTTGACTTGCTAATCCCATATCTATGGATCAACTAAACTGGTATCTTAGCAACGAATTATTAACAGCAGAGCTTTAATAATCTTTTGCGACCTCATGATACGTTAAAATGTACCCAGCCGGCAAAAACCTGTTCAAAGTCAGCAAAATAACGTTAGAACAACGTACTTTGAACGTTGTTCTAACGTTCTTTCGCTGACTTTGAATAGGTTTTGGCCGTCTGGGAAATACCCTCTTAAGATTGATTTCCACAGGCGAAAAATTTACTGCAAAAGCTAAAAAAACAAACATTCTATTGGTAGAAATTGACGTCACATATTGTGTGACGTCGATTTCTACCAACGAATATGTCTTCATTTGCCTTTCGCCGTGAATTTTTCACCTCGTGCAAATCAACCCTTGCAATATTGTAAATACGGCCGTCAAAAGACAACCCTGTACCCAGAGCTTCTTGGCTTGGTTGGTCGAAAGTGTTAATACAAAAATCTCTCCTCCCTGATGGCGCGTAATGTAACGTAAAAATAGGTAGTTGTTTTTATGCTGAAACAGCTTTACGTGCCTATTACACTTTTGCCTATTGTAGTCACTCATATCCCTGATTAGATCGTTTATTTTGCCGTATTTCGATTTGTTTTGCGCCAGTACTCTTTCTAACAAGAATTTTTTCTGCTTCAGAGATATGTCCACCTTGCAGAGGGTGCATGGTTTTTACATTATTTGCTTTTTACTACTATTTTTTATAAGAAACTGATTAATAAAAAATCAGCAGTGAATTTAGGTAAACACAACTTTTTTGGTCAAATTTTCAATTTCCAGGTCAAATGAATAAGTGACACACACTGAAACATACTCAGAAAATTTCAGAGTCTAAAAATGTCAAGAAGTGGCAAAACAAGCAATTCTTTTCTCTGAAAACAGAAAATGTTTGCCAAACAAGATGGCTGCCACGCAGTGAGCATAGAAAATATATAATTTCCTACGACTTTAGTCAATTATATCTCCACTAATATTTATTCTTATGGTAGCCAAGTAGAACTAAGCTCTTACCTTGTTTTCATTATTGTTCTTTTAATTTTTAATAGGATATTTACATTATATTTGGATTTCAAATCAAATGTTAAAATCGTATATTTAACGGATTAAGTAGCGGTAGAGTTGGGTATCCTGACTATTCTTATGGAGTCAAATCTTCAGAATATCTTAGTAGCAATATGAACTTTTATCTAGACTACAAAAGGAAAAATTTGAAAAAAACATCTGAGGGTGATTTTGTACCTTTAACTTGTCGCGGAAATAGTATGCATTAAGAATACTTTTCCTTTTGTATCCTTTGTTTTTTGTGTGTTTTTTAGCAGTATATATATTAGTATTTCAATAGCACTTTAACCCTATTTTATCTGGTGAGGGGGGAGGGGGCAAAAATGCCCTACCCTGCGGTTTTTTATTAATAAATCTTTGTATGGTTGTATGGTTAAAACGACTGAAATTTTTACAATCAATTTCTTGTTATTGATAATGTCTTCGTTCATTTATCATCATTTCCGCTATATTGCGGCGAAATAACACATCAAAAACGTGAAAATACAATTTTCTATTGTTCTCCAGACAAATGACGATGGCATATTGTCTAACATGTTTTAACATTTTTAAATTCTTGGCTTAATGAGAACTTCCTCTGCATAAATTTTAAATTCACAGTAAAAGCTAAGAGGGTAGGGCATTTTTGCCCCCCTCTCCCCCCTCACCAGATAAAATATGCTACACAATGGACGCCAGATAAAATAGGGTTAATAATTTTTTTTATCATTTGACTCCTTTTTCAATCTCGCTAAAGGGAGAGATTGTTTGGTTTACCAATCCTGTCTCCTTCCTTCCGTCCGTCCTTCCGTCCGTCCGTCCGTCCGTCCGTCCGTCCGTCTAATTTGAGTTAGAAACATGCAGAAAATGAGCAGAAGAATTTCACTAGAATAAGTAGTGAGATTTATTTAACAGATTTGACACAATTTATATATAATTTATTATCATTCCAAGAACTGCGTTTTCTTTAATATGTCAATGACGTCATAGGGCGTGGTTAAGGCATTGTCATTTTTAAATTTTTGATGCGTGACATGGTTTCTTTGTAGTCAGCAATGTATCATTCCAAATTTCAAGTCTGTGCACCTTCGGGAAGTGCGTTTTCTTTAAGATGTCAATGACGTCATAGGGATCTAGGTGGTCAAGGTATTGTCAATTTTGAAATATTGATGCGTGACCTTCAATGTTGTTATAGCGTCTTTATTGCTGGCTTATTGCTCCGTAGAATATCCGATTAAATTTGGTAAGAACTTTATATCTTGGTCCAGTGGATTCGTATTTTATTGTATGTAAACATATCTGCAAAGGCCGATCTTTACGCGGGAGGAATAATGAAGATGAAGAAGTGTTTTTTGTGTGGGATTCCTTAATTTTCAGAAAGAATGTATTTATGGCGCATTTCATGGATTTGTTATTTTCAATTTCATTTTCTTTTTAGTTTTATTTTACTACAATATAACGTTCTTGAACAGGTTTTTGCCGGCTGGGTTCGTTTTGGTTGTTTTTCTCTATCTCGACGCTAAGTGACAGATAAAATATGATGGATCATAAAGAAAAAATATACGATGGATGAAAGTTCTTAAACAAAGTTTTAAATTTATTTATGTTATAAGTGTTTTTTCTCAATGTTTTAAGTGTGATTTTTTAACATATTTTTGCACGTTCCAAATATCATTACTAAGTTTTTAAAACCCATTATATATATATAATATATATATATGTATATAAGAATAATTATATCGTTTCTAGAAATGACCTTTTCATTAAACAACGAAAACGAGGCTCAAAGTAGAACTTGTTACAATGCAATAACTCCCTTTGTTTGCAGTGACGTCACTGCACATAATGGAATTTATTGCATTGTAATAAGTTCTACTTTGAGCAACGAACGTCTCGTTTTCGTTGTTTTATGAAAAAGGACTATCAAACAGTATCTTGTGAAAATAGAATGATAGAGAAAGCTCTCTCTATGTATATATAAAAAAACTGTTGTTTTTTTGTAAAAACCAGGCAAGAAAACAATTTATATAATATGTAGAAACCATCTCGCAGTAAATATGTACTTTGAATTTATTTTTATCACGTGGGAGAACGAGCTAATGTGTAGAAAGTTCTTATTATTAAAATTTATATTTCATAGCTATTGCACCATTTTGTTTCTATAGTAACATAACACATAAACCATAAAACTTTTTTAACATATATATTATTTATTTATTTAACCTTTTTTTCCACAATTTTTTAATGAATCTTTCGTTTTAGTATAACTTCTACATCACACTTGATTTATGTTTAGGAAAAACTAATAAATTTTTAATATTATAAAAAAAAAGATCTTTTTCAATCATTGTGATTGGTTGTCAAGGAGTTAATTTAGTTGTTTTGATTTTTATATCACAAAGGTATCTAAAGGGTTCATAGAGGTTACTATGGTGATTTAAACATACAAATAACTATGAGAAAAACTTTTTTTCGCGATAGATTAGTTTCAAAAGAAATTGAGATTTGTCACAAGAGAAGTTGAAATAGCAAGAAGATTGAAGATTTAATCTAAGTTATATTTTTCGATATTTTGTGGATATTTTAAAGGTATGAATATTCAGTAAGTCAAAAGGAAGATAAAACATGTTCAAAGTCTTCAGTAAACACGCTAAAACAACGTTTTCAACGTTGTTTTTCTTTTGGTTCTTGGTAGCGTCTTTAATGTGGAATTTGAACCAGTTTTTGCTTACTTAGACCTAACATAAAGGGCAACTTCGTTACACCAAAATCTTATCCAACGTTCTAATGATCGTGCATCCAATTGGATTTTTGTAATGTAGAAACATTTTCAGGTACAAGCTCAAGATGATCTGGCCCTGGCCCTGATCGACACCCAAGTTATATAAGGGTATTCATTTATGCCTAATTATTCTACTTGTTTGTTTCCTCACTACAGGCAACAGATTAAGGACCCTGCTACAGTAATAAAAAAAAGTATAAGAAAATAATAATAATAACAATAATAAGTAAATTCCGTATTTTTACGAGTCTAAACATTGTTCACAATATTCATCTAACTTTTTTGGAATGTAGCTACCAAGTCGGCAAAAATCCATTCAAAGTCCGCCATAAAGACGCTAGAACAACGTTTAAAACACGCGTCTTTGCTGCTGACATTAAACAGATTTTTGCCCGATGGGAATAATAATACTTTTACTATTATATTTATGTTTGTATAGTACACCGCAAGAAATTTGATTCTACATTTAAATCAACTCGAACATTTTTTCTTCGCTGCAATTCTATCTTTCCTTAACTGCACGTTGTTGTTTTTATAAGAAACTCGTTTATACAAAATATTTCCTAGTTTTTTCCTAGTTCAGGAATACAAATCTTTTTTCTTCCCATACGTTAATTAATTTACTAAAACGTATTAAAGGAGTATGTAATTTAAACCGTTTACAAATACCTAAATAAAGCACTGTGTCAGAGAGTCAACTATACGCTAGACACTGTAATCTTTTAATTGAAATTACACACAATGAACTTTTATCGAAAGAACTGTGTTCAAAAAAAATAAGAAACTTTCAGTAATACTCCCTATACACTACATACTTTCTATACACCAGGTTTCTTATAAAAAAAAACGTGTGTTGTTCTTGTAGTTGACGAGATTTGCAGTTGTAATTCACATCTTGCGTTTATAGAAATTGCTATTAGGAACCAGCTAAAAACACCTGAAAACACGTCTTTATTGCGGACTTTGAACATGTTTTTATCAATTAGGAAGGTTTCTGATTTGTAGCTAAATCTATGAAACGAAGTTTTTAAAAAAAATTATTTAAACTTTTCTTTTAACAAATATTTCGTTATTTTTGTTTTGTTTTATTATCTAAACCTAAGAACCCTAGCTCACCTCTGGGGTTTTATTGGTCGCACGATATTTATAACTAACTATATTTTTCATATGAAATACATTCGGTTTTGTTTCACTATTGGTTAACAAGTAGAATAAATGTTTATTTTTTTCTGAATAAAATTTATTTGCATAGCAAGCAAACAAGATTGTATTTGAAAAGTTAAAAAAGTTTAATCTTTGGTTAGTATGGCGGGGTACCCCCGGAAATTTGTTAATTCATGGAAAGGTATTAGAAGATTCAGGGGACAAAAAGTCACAAAAGTATGATGCATATTTTTAAAGTATGTAAGAAAATAACCTCCTGAATAATAATTTATGTCACTTTTACAGTAAAATTTAAAAATTCAGGGGGTCCACATAATACTGATGCAGGGTTAATCTTTGAAGTTCAAAACTGATAGAATTGGAGAAGAAGCTGTTTCTTTGTGTCTAGATAACCTCCCACATGCAATATGATAAATCAAGCTTTTTTAATTTTAACTTAACGTTGTGGAAAGACTTAGTGGACAAAAACTTGTTCAAAGTCTGCAGTAAATGACTTATATGAGCTCCGTGCTCTATATTGTCGTCGTCAGTCTGAATCTGAAGGTGGAGATATTTGAGAATCGTAATTATGTGCCAGTAGGCAAATACTTGTTCAAAAGCAACAGTAAAGACAGTAGAACAACGTCATATTAGAATATACATTCATATTAGAATATACATTCGATATTAGATAGTTTTTCACGGTGTGCAAAATATATTCTCACATCCAATGTTTTACCAATTGTTTTACCATTACTCGGTTATGATATGAAGCTAACCAATGTAATGCCTTTTTCGTTTTTCACAGTGAATTATTCGCCTCGTGTGAACTGGTGTGAATCAACCTTTATAATCGTAAGAATAATCTAAAACTTGTTACAGTCATCATTTAGCAAACCCAGCCGGCAAAAACCTGTTCAAAGTTAGCAAAATAATATATATTCGATTTTTTTGGGTATTTAGCTTTGCTACCCAAAATTTAAGGCATTTTATCGAAATGGAAATTCGAAATTTTTACTCGAATTTTACCTTGTCTCAAATATTTATGTGATTGCTTGTACATTCAACAAGTGGAACAAAATTAATTCAAGACTAAATCTGTTGTTACTAGCAGTAAGTACCTAGACTCTTAGGACTAATTCAATTTTTTGTGCAATTCGTCTTGCCAAACCAAATTTTGTCCAAGTTGATATTCCGAATTTTTACACGAATTTCGCTAACTACTTATGATCGTGATTGTAGTGTTTGTTTTTATGCTTAAAGCAATGTTTTGATAGACTTAAGAAAAATTAAAACTGACTCGACACAGCGTGAAAGTCTATCGAGTACGGTCCCGTATATATGGCAATACACAGTCCGAATACGGAGAAATACGGGACCGTACTCGATAGACTTTCACGCTGTGCAAGTAATATGTCAACGACCTTGTAATTGATTTATTTATATGCTACGTGACGAATAATCAATTACAAATGTGTTGAGTCAGCATTCCTTGGCTGCAAAATAAGATTATGACGAAATAATTTTATCAAGTCTTGCTTAAACAGTTGTACTGAAAAAAATTATAGTTTTCATTTTTCATATTGAGCAATATTTTGTAATTTTATGCATTTATTAATATGCTTGTCCGTGTAGTTATAACAACCGTAGCTAAATATAGAGAAGAATACTTGAATGTTAATAAAAGTGCTGATAAACTTCACGAAATTTATTAATTATTTAGAAAGTTATCACAGTTTTCTCATTTTCGCATTCATCATAGATATTGTTGAAAATATCACCCGCCATCAAATATATAACTTAGTTACCAGTACCTTTTTGTTTATATCAATTATGTCACGAAGAATTATTATGAAGTGGTGACGGAGCAGAGAATATAGGAATAAAAAAGAAAAAATTATTGGAGGAACGTGACATAAATTAAAATAGAGTGAATATATATAATGAAGATTTATTTTTCGTATTTTTCATAAAAGCTTTGTAAAGAAGAGTACTGAGTCAACGATCTGGCAATTGATTGGTTTGTTCGTCGTGAAGAAAACCAATCAATTGCAAGCTCGTCGACATTAAACTCTTCATTTCAGATTTAGCATTTAAAGGCAAACCTGAATATAACTGCCGGATATCACCCGAGGAGGAATGTTTTTTTATTATAGTTTTCAGCTTAAAAGTCGACAGTTATATTCAGACTTGAAAGAGGATATTACATTTACAGAGAAAAGAGTATTGCGAGGCCTGCAGTGTAGAGGTGTACTAGAATATTGATATCTTGGATTTCATTGGTTTATTCGTGGTAACTAATTAACTACCCACTGAGAACAGAATTTCCGAACATCTTTGAAACTAAGGTCAGGTCTAAGTAATGAAAGTTGCTTGGGGTAAACTGAAATTTCAGTACTAAAAGTTGCTTAACGGTTTCGATATACATTCGCTTTTAAAAGAAAGATAATAGAAAGACTTTATACAAAGATGAATATACCTATTATACATAGGTTGTTATGAAAAAAGCATTTTTAAATTGACATACAAATGTAAAAATAAAAAAAAATGCATTTTATGAAGTTGCTTATGATTATGATATTGAATATTAAAAGTTGCTTAACGTTTTACTGTCTCAGTGCTGGTTGCTTATAAAATGGTTACTCGTTTTTAATTTTTCAAAACATAATTTTCTTGAATGTTAGCGAATTAATATGGCTAAATTTAGAATATCAAAAGGTTATTACAACGTCGCGACGTCGTTTGATGCTCTACCTCTCTAACAAAAGAGTCTAAATAAAAAGTTGAAAGAGGAGATAGGGGGTCGGAAATTCTTCCAAATTTATCAAGCGGGTGGGGGAGTAGGTGGGTGGAATAAGCAAAAAGGAGTTTGCAAAAATCTGTAGTTACTAAATAAACCTGAAGCAATGATAACAATAATAGGGCGGAAAATTTATTTGTTACTGCAAAAACCTGTTCAAAGTTAGCAAAATAACGTTAGACGTTAAAACAAAGTTCTAAAGATTGGAAAGATTAATATGACATGTTTAAAAATGGGTCAATAAAGGGTCATGAGAATAATCATTAAAATTATATTATAAAAAAAGCAAAAACTTTATGGCATCTATGATGAATGGTGTTTTATGTAAATACCCATCCCAAATGGGCAAAACCTTGTTCAAAGTCCGCGGTAAAGACGTTAGAAGAACGTTGAAAACTTTATTGTAACGCTTTTACTGCAGACGGTTTCTTCCAGCCCTGCTAGAATGTGACAATGATCTAGAATCGATTCAACGTCGTAAAGACGTCGTTTTGACGTTTAAACATCACGTAACCACTAAGAGCTCTCTCCACCGTGGAAATAAATGACCCTCTATCGTAGAGGTAATTAACCCTTATTAACAAAGGAAGGAAGTTACGATGAGAAACTACTGATCAAAAAACACTGGAGTTAATTCCCTGTCTTCAAAATGTCAATATTTTCTTAAGAATAGAGTGGAAAGTGTTCCATGAGTATTTTTGTTTGTTTTAGTTTCAAGATTTTTATTAAACTTACACAGTGCGAAAGACTACTGAGAACGGACCCGTATAACTCCGTGTTCGAACTATGTACTGCCATATATGGCAAGACGCAGTTCGAATACAGAGTTATAAGGGTTCGCATTCAGTACTCTTTCGCGCTGTGTTATCAATCAAATTTATCTTGTGAATGCCTACCGTGTCCGGATATATTGGAGATATTCTGGTGTATTTTCGTATTAAGAGTGCAATGCCGAACACTGTCCGAATATTTCATGTGACGTCAATTTATACCAATAAAATGTTTTCATTTGGCTTTCGCAGCAAATTACCTTGTCGACCAAGACTTGTTCAAAGTCCGTAGTAAAGACGCTAGAACAACACCGGAAACGTTGTTTTAGCGTATTTAATGCGGAATTTGAACATGTTTTTTTTCACTTTGTTTTAGACTAACAATGTATACATTATTCATCACAATAATACTTGTGGCGTTCATCGCTCAAAGTACTGCTCAAAGTTCGTCTGATATCATCTCTCCATCTTCATCTATGGATATGATGATGATGAATGTCACCTGGTCAATGAATGCAACAAGTACAATGATGGTGAATCAGACTGCTGTAGTAGGAGTCAATGCAACAGCTTCAGCGTCAATGAACTACACTATGATGAATTCAACATCAATGGGTAAGAAAATTAACAAACTTGATATTCGATTGGCTTTACAATAGGGAAGAAGCTGATAATTCCCAGTGGTCAAAAACTTATTCAAAGTCAGCAGTAAAGACTCTAAAACAACGTCGCGGACATTGTTCTAGCGTCTTTACTGCGGACTTTAAACAAGTTTTTGCTCACTTGGTAACATGATTATTTGACGTGAATAATACGTTGTATCGCCAGTGTCTTTTTTAATATAATTTTTAGTACAATTAATAGAAACTGATATGCACAAGATTTGTAAGGTAAGCAAACAAATAAATAAATAATGATGATGATTCAATGTTTCTACTGTTATCAGTATCTTCTATCTGATAAATTAGTATTTTGCAAGTCTGAGAATAACTGCTCAACATCGCACCTGTGGAGAAGTATCTTTTCTGAAACACTCCTCCACAGGTGGTTTCCGACAGATATATTCACGCTTGGTTGTATATTACTTCAATAGCTATGGCTTCCACTAACACGTCCGGAAGTACAACAGTCCAGCCTTCAGCATCTGCATCGATGACAAGTTCAAGTTCGTCAACCTCTGTAACAGCACCTATGAGCACATCAACAATGGCATCTTCTACAAGTTCGAGTACTTCAACATCACCATCAACATCGTCGTCATCTATCTCACCAACACCATCATCGTCACAACAAGTTCATGCATCAAGCTTAGCGCCAAGTATGTAATCTATTTCATCGAGGAGGATTTTGTTGATCAGCACACCATGTGCTTACTGGGTCACATATTTTTAGGTCGAACAGAATACGATGTTTGGAAATTAAATGTGGTTAGCCTAGTCGGCAAAAACCTGATCAAAGTCAGAAAATAACGTTAGAATAACATTCACATAACGTTGTTCTAACGTTATTTTGCTGACTTTGAGCAGGTTTTTGCCAGCTGGGAAGTAAATGTAATATTATTTCAGTGGGCAAATACTTGTTCAAAGTCAGTATATTTACTGCTGACTTTGAACAAGTATTTGCTAACTGGGTTCATGTTGTTGTTGACCAATAAAATCGTTTTTATCATAGCCTGGAAGTCATGGGAAGATAATTGTACGACGATATGTTGCGATGGTTTGAATGGATTAAAATCAAACTTACAAGGAATTTCATTTAACTCTACGCGCTTGTGCGAAACATTTGGTATACCCGGTAGAATTTGTGTTGGAGATACTTACCATATGAATACTACTATGGAGCAGGTCTGCACTACTACAACGTGTAAATGTCCATCATCACCTGGTAAGTTTAAAGTTGTTTTTGTAATCATGCCTGGAACCGTTCACTTCAGCTTCAAACAAAGACATTTTAATGATAGAAATTGATAAACATGGTGTTGTCGATTGAATGTTCTCTTTTGGCTTTTGCTTAATCGAAAAGTCGTTTGTTCTTCCTTTTTCATAGTTAGGGGGTAAAGGAGTAGTATATTTCTTTGTTTTTTTAGTGATATAACCCCCCTCCTTTAATTATTAATTTAAAGGAAATTATTACGTGTTAGGAGTTCGTGACGCCAGAAAATGAATTGGTTATTTCCCAGTGTGTAAAAACTTATTCAAAGTTTGCAGTAAGATGCTAGAACAGTGTCGTTCGAAGTTGTCCTTTACATCGATTATTTACTCTTATTTCCGTCACTAAACAACTTTACTGTTTTTGAGAGAGTCTTTTGTACTTCTTTTTTAGGTATGGCAATCAAAGCATCCATCTTTTTGTTATTTGTTACAATATATACCATATATAAAAATATCAGCTAAATATGTATATCAGACCACTTTAGGTGGTTCTGATAGGTTATTTTATAATCGGTGTAGAATGTGGTAACCGGACTCAAACTACCAAGTAGCGCTTGGTCTAGTGGTCTGTGAAACTGGTTTACAGAAACCAGAAGTATATGGTAAACGTCATCATTGCCGTAACCCAGTGAGCAAAAACTTGTTCAAAGTCAGCAATAAAGACGCTGGAACAACGTCGTTCAACGTTGTTTTAGCATCTTTACTGTGGACTTTGAACAAGTTTTTGCTCACTGGCAAAGGATTTTCTCAAAAATATAATATATTAGTTCACAATTTTGCAATAGATTTGCATGTCTTAAAATCCTTCTTTAAACTATTTCTTCTTGGTGGATTTATACCTACCATAAATATTGTTTTTGGAGCGAAGTTAAATTTTGTGGTAAACCCTAACACGCATTTTGCGTGATTTGATTATTCAACATTCTTTACTTCGTTTTAATATTTTCAGGGGGGGAGGGTAAATTTAGTAAAAATAGTTAAGATAATTTTCAAATATTTACGTATTTTATGGGGGGGGG
>JAULBZ010000986.1:0-11610 GCA_032360805.1 Neoturris breviconis | reverse complement strand
CCCCCCCCCCCCCCCCAAAAAAAAAAAAAAAAAAAAAAAAAAAAATATTAAAAATCGCAAGGATTAAAAAAGAGAATTTTTTTGATAGAACATTAAATATCAGGAGGGAGGAAAGAGTTAAATTAGAAACATAAGGTTGGTCATAAAATACATAGATGTAACACAGCCCACTAACGATAACGGTTAAACGTTTGATTAGGCGGGAAATTCTGCGCAAAAGTTAAAAGGAAACATTCCATTTGTAGAAATTTTATTTTTACCAAAGGAAAATGTTCTTTTAGCTTCGCAGCGAATTTTTTCCCTATAGAAAAAATACCCAGTCGGAAAAAACCTGTTTTTGCCGGCTGGGTACACAGTTCATATACGAAGTTATTCGCGATCACTCTGGTGGGCGAAAAACTTGTTTAAAGTTCGCAGTACAGATGCTAGAACAACGTCAAAAACGTTGCTCTAGAGTCTTTAATGCAGACTTTGAACAAGTTTATGCTCATTGGAACAATATATGAGGTATTCTCTATAAATTAAGTAAATTGAGAAGCTTCACAAATTACTTAGGGAAATAATTATTTTGATTTTATATATTCTATAAATTTGCACAATATAATAGAAGGGCTTTGTGGCGCAGTTTTTAAATCTTTACTGGAAAAATCACGTAAACATTTTTTATAACTTCTTCAGTGAACAGAAACCTGTACCAAGTCCACAGTAAAGACGCTAGAACAACGTTTTCAACGTGATTTAGTATCTTTACTGGGTTAAAAGAAAATATTAAAATAATTCTAGCTAATACTACCGTAAAGTTAAAAACATTAATGGAATTTGTTTCAATGTTGTGGATCATTTGCAACCTCGTTCCAAGATCTTCTTTCTGTTGGGAACGATGTTGGAATCATTCATGTTTCTGCTAACAACCCAGTGTCAAAGACTTGTTCAAAGTCAG
Organism: Neoturris breviconis; assembly: GCA_032360805.1. Taxonomy (NCBI): domain Eukaryota; kingdom Metazoa; phylum Cnidaria; class Hydrozoa; order Anthoathecata; family Pandeidae; genus Neoturris; species Neoturris breviconis. Next base: position 10,670 of record JAULBZ010000986.1, on the reverse strand, counting down.
CATTAAAGTCTCTAGAATAACGTCTGTCTTTACTGCGGATTTTGAACAAGTTTTGACTACTGGGAAATTCTGTGTGTTCAAATTAGGTGTATTTAAATGGATGTAGGTACATCAAATTTTTTACATATTTATATACTGATCTAGTTACTAGGGCATTTTTTATATAAGCTGGTATATCTACAATCCCGGAAAATAATACTGCAGACAAAGTGAAAATTTGAATTAGCAAAGCGAATGGCGCGAAAATAGGTTTCAAAAGCCAGAGTACTAAGGCTGCTGGGAACAATAGAATTCGCCAAGTTTGCAAAAGATTCTAACATCCTAAGTCCTTTTTTTCGAGGTCGTTTTCCATATTTAGTTTTACTTGTGGCGTGTATTGTACGCCGAAATTTGTAAAATTTCTCATATTTTATTTCCGGGATTGTATGTCTAGATTGAAATGCAAACCTCGTCCCTAGTGAGTTTTGTGTTTGATAAAGTTGTTGTATATATAGTTTCGCATGTGTGTTTTTAGATAAAATTAAACGTGATACATGTAAAGATTTACTTATTTTTCAACCGCTGTGTCTACAAGCTTTTTTTACATTTCTACAAGTTAAAAATAGCGTGAGTTAGAACAAATTAGCTAAATATTACGTAAAAAGTTATCAAAACAAAGCCATTCTGTCCAATGTTACTATGTTATGTTTAACACAAAAATAGTTGTTCATCCACATGGATTTAGGTTTGACAAAATGTTATTTCTGTTTCCTTCGTCGAAAAAGTAGTAAAGGCAAAAGTTTATTATACACACAACATTTTGCCAGTTACTTTTCCAGTTATTCTCTTGTAAAGAACGATTATGAATTTTCTTGGCAAGCAGTAAAACTCCGAAAGGAAAACGGCCTTCCAGTTTCTATTTATCTGCCCGCATGTCTTCTTTTAAAGCTTGCGCTATTATTATCCCGAGAAATTCTCGATAATTTAATTTTGCGAGTTAGGAAATGGAAATGAAAATGAATTCGCTGGAATTTAATTTATTTGAGTGTACAGTCAACATTCCGATTACGCACACTCCAAAAGGCGGACACCTCCAATTAACGGACAAGTTCCTTTGCATCGGCAAAACCACAGTCAAAACCTCACACAAAGCTTTCTAAATAGCGGACAGTCAATTAGCCGACACTCTGATTAGCGGACAGTTTTTTTTTGCACGAAACGATCTTCCACTCTAAAATTTCTTTTTAATTAGCGGACAGGGTAAAAAAACACAATTTGATAGGCTAGTCCATGTGGATGGCATTAGCGAAGATGACAGTGATTCTTTGCTTGTTATCTGCAAAAAGATGAAAAGCATCCAGCGGAAGAAACAGTGTTCCATTAAAGACTTTTTTAAATAATCGTATGAAAGTTTAAGATATAGCACTTTGGAACTGAAATATGTGTCTTTATTTGTCCAAAAAAACCAGTTAGTGCCTCTGAATCCTTTTTAGTTGCTCAAATTAACCAGAGATCTATTTTTGGGCAAAAAATAGGTAAAAAATATCGACGTTCCAAAAAGCGGACGCCTCTAATTACTCAACGCAATTAAGGAGGCTTTTACAGAGGAAAAAGACAATAAATTTGCAGGTCTTATGTCAAGTGTTTATTATTAAATGTCAAAAGCGTTTCGTATTTTTTGCAATTATTATTTCTCAAAAATTAAAAATTTAATATATTTTTTAGAAAATTTTGACGTAAATCAGCATTTTTCATCAAATTTAGTGACGTCATAGCAACATATTGACAGTAAAATGCTGATTTAGTACATTTTTTATTAGGTACGACCAACGCCACGATTGATTTCGATAAAGGTTAATTTAGAGCACATAAAAGTACGGTTGTTAGCATCACACAACATTCTCTGGTGATGCAAGATAAGAAAAACCAAGTTTTGAGGCATTTTTGGACCAAATTTGACTGATGATGTGTAATACTAGCACTAGAGTCACCAAGGTAGAAATTATAACGTGTTCTTGATCTTGGCAAAGTTTGCAAACACCTTCCACAAGATGATGATGAAGACAAACAGAGGAAAGCACCACAAAACTCCTGTGCTGCTCAATGAACCTATGATGATTGCTAAGTACCTGATGAAGTAGTTAAAAGTGCAAGAAGATGTTGCTAATCAATCATCACAAGAATGCAGAACATCTGGTCTGTAATTTTATTTATCTGGTCTTCAAAATAGTTACTAGTAGTAGTTAATAGTTGCAAGATCAAGTTCATTCTTGAAAGCCTGAAGCAATGCTCAAAAATCACTCCTCCACAGTGATTATTTCTTCCTATTTTGAACACAAGAATGAACTTGATCTTGCGCATGTTCTAATAATCGTAATGACTCTTAAATGTAATGGTCTAAGTTATGATCTGACCCTGATGCCATGCTGTGTGTTGTGTTTTGTTCAGTACAGTGCTTCACAAAAAGGTTGAGAGTAACTATTTTGAAGACCAGATAAATAAAATTACAGACCAGATGTTCTTCGCATACATCTGATACTCACAGCCCCTCTAACTTACTGTAGACTGTAGTTTTGGCAATACTAATGTATCTTTGCCCAGTCCTTTGTATTATCATGTTTCCAAAGTTTTGACTACCTATTTTGACTTGCATGCATACATTTTTTAGTTAAGTTTTGCCTTGCAGTTATAACTTATGGTTTTGCCTTATCACTTTGACTTGCGGTTTTAAATTCATTTTGCATTTATCAGTTTTAGTGTTGATTTTTCAATAAGGACTGTTAATTTTAACCTATTATAATTATAATAACAGAATTCAAATTCAGTATTCAGTTTTAAACGATTGTAGCTTTATGATTTGCCTATTTCCTTGACAGTTTGGATTTTAATTTCAGCCCACACATTTTTCCCATTATTTATTTTCATAAATCTGGTTCTTTAGTTTACTCTTGAGAATGCCTAGTTATATAGTTCAATGACACTTCAGTGGTTGAAATAAGAGTATATACTCACTGTGGAGGAGTGTTATTTGATCATAGCACCAGGTTACAAAGCCTGGAGTTATCCTCAAAAATCACTCCTCGGCAGTGATTATTCGCTCTTATTTTGACTATTGCTTTAAACGCTAATCATTCTTTCTCATTTTCTTACTAACTTATACTATCTAAATGGAAACTAAATACCATTCATCCCAATTGTCCTACTAAAGTATACTCTCCAAGCAGAAACTGAATACCATCCTTTCTCATTTTCTTACTAAAGTATACTCTCCAAATAGAAACTAGATACCATCCTTTCTCATTTTCTTACTAAAGTATGCTCTCATACTCTCATACTCTCATTTCTTTACTAACTATATTTTCCAAAATGGAAACTGAACAAATAATAAAACATACTGAAAAAATAATTAATAATAATATTATTTTGGCTCAGTGTTGTTATTCTAACAACCCATCTAAGCTGTAGGCTTAAAAGAAGACCAAATAATTATCACTGTGGAAGAGTTTTGTTAGCACTGTGCTCCAAACTCTATCCTCCACGGTGATCATTTTCTCTTATCATAAACACTATCTATCACTACATAAACATTATCTTTATTTACGTGCTGACATTACTTGAGCAGTACATATTCGAAAACATTACGAGATATACTAGCAAAACCCATATTGTTTTTAAACACCTTTGGTTTAACATTATGAAGCATAAACAAAATAATATCACATTTCATTCTGCCACATAAATATACGTATTTCCTAAAAACATCTCATAATATGGTCCAACTCAAACCGGAATATAAATAAACTTTCTTAATTATTTTTTAGTTTAGTTTCAACTTTCTTTTTTTTTTTACTTTCATCTTCTCCGTTCTTCAAAGAATATGAGCTGAGAACATGGGAAATTTCAATCAATTATTTATAACTGAAAAGCACAAGGCTTCTTAACAATAGACAGCTGGATTCTATAACAAAATAAATCTTCTGAAAAAGAATTTTATTTTATTTAAAACATATAAGCTTCAAACTTTAAACTTCTTCATTATTTTTATTATCATTTTATTTATCTAATTATTTGTTTCTTTTTTTTTCCTTTTTAAATCTAAATGTCAGAAATTTTATTTATTTTAAGTCTAAGATGAACCAAATCAGAGAATCTCATATAATTTTTACATAATAATGAGAAAGTGTTAAGAATAGTATCACTTTCTTTCAACACCTAATTACTTCAGTTGTTTTGAAAGTAACAAGATGAGGAGTGATTTTGAGTACAGATTCAGATTACAGATTCACTTTTTTTCTGGCACCTCTTTACAGATTCACTCCTCCACAGTGAATGCTTTATAGTTTAATTCTAAAGTTTATCTTATTCCTAGTAATAATAATAATAGAAAACAAAGTGATGGCATTTTGAAAGTAGCCCACCAAACCAAGTTAAAGTTAAACTTAAAAACAACTTGCATACATTATACATCACAGTACTTTGTATACACTATAAAATGTTATATATTTTTATGGTCATGTAATTAACATCTTTATAACATAACAAGTCAATCATCGTATGATATGTATGATATTTGGCTGAATGTGGTCAAATCCCTTTTTTGCTAATACTCGGTCTAAAGTTGACAAAAATCGAAAAATACTTGACCAGTCGTCTCATAATGTCACCTAGAATGTCGGTACCATTTGACAGTATTACAATTTCGGTCCATCGAATTAGAAATGCAATTTGGACCATTTTTGCCTGATACTCGGTTGCGAGTAGACAAAATCGAAATTTATTTGGCAAACCCAAATTTGAGGAACATGGTCTAATAAGAAAAGCAGGATGTCAACTCCAACGACACAAGGTGATAGTGGGCAACAAATTGTTCAAAGTCTGTAATAATAATTATATTTAACTTTAAACAGGTGTTACAAAAAAGAGAGCTTACCAGCTTCTGATATAACATCCCCAGACATTAAAATAACCATTGAATCCAGTGGTCAAAATATGAGTAAATAATCACTATGGAGGAGGGACTTTTGAGCATAGCTTCAGAATTTGTAACCTGAAGCTATTTTAAATAATCACTTCCCCACAGCAATTATTTGCTCTTATCTCCACCTATATGTCATATCTAAAAAGAATTACCACACCATACAACATCTACAGCATGCCCTGGGCACAACAGCTTGCAATGGGTGTGTTTTAGGTTCACATTAGGCACACCGGTTTGCACTGAGTGTGACTGTTAGCAATTTGTATGTTGCATGTTTGCACTTGACACAACTGTTAACAATGGTTATGAATGACTAAATTTTTTTCTCATGAGATTTGAATGACAGGATTCTAAGCTTATGGTCGGACATGCCCTGTAGAGGGGTGTTTTTAGTACCGTTTGCAGGTTTGTAGCTGAAAACAGTAGCTATTCAAAAACACACCTCCACAAGTGATGTCTGAACAATATATTGAGACTTGGAATTCATGGTTTCTATCCTTAATATTATTCTAGTTTCTAAAATAATCGTTGTTTTTGGATATCTTATTGAAATCTACCTGCATAAATATGTACTTTTTTTAGTTTCAATGTGATTGTGAAGATAATGTAGATTCCAAAGTGTAGCCTGATCCACAGACAAAGCTTTATTACCGTAAAATACCGGTTATAAGCCTCCCCCTTATGTAATTTCAAATGCAAAAACTTACACGGTTGTAAGTCTCTCCCCCCCCCCCTAGTTATAAGTCCATGGGCTTATATCTGGTAACATATCTTTTAGGTTCTTTTTTTAAGGGTAAATAGATGAATAACGCTAAAAGTAATTTGTAATGTTTTTTTGTTCTACAGCTTGTACTAATGTATCATTTAGATAATGATAGTACACATGTAGCTTAAATATCAGACTTTTCTTTACATCCTACTTTCTGTTTTCAAGCAGAAAACCTTCACCGGTTATAAGCCCTTCTGTTAAAAGCCATGTAAAATGGCCTTTAAAAGCTATAAGCCCATGAGCTTATAACCAGTAGTTTCGAGTGAAAGCCAAATATACAGCTCTCATTTAAAAAACAACAAAAACTTAACTTACTTTAAATATATCTACACATTAACATAAGGCTAATCGACTACCAGGACATCTATTTGGTTGTTGAAAGTTCATATTTCCACCATGACATAATTCATTGACAGCTTTACATATACTTTTAGAATCTTCTGTAACATCTCACTGCACCTGCATTGTCTGGTGTTTTCTGCAGCTAATCACAGTATGTATGCTGTCGTTATGAAAACACGTTAACACATGGTAATTTCTGCATTATTGAGTTTTTTGTTTAATTATTCCTGACTCGACTCTTTATTGTGGCATCATAATTAATAGGTACACCAACATTAAATAATTAAATATCTGGTACATGGATTACCATACATAAACATGTTTTTGCATTAATGAATTCTGACGTCATGTACAGAAAAAGCTACAGAAGAAAACAGGCCATGTGAAACCTTGAACATAATCTATGGAAGAGGCTACATTTAATGTGTATCCAAATAGTCTATATTTAATACATTTTAACCTCATTACCAGGACTTTTAAAAGTTAGTTTAATTTTAATTCCAATAATGATGTTGCATATTATTTGTTTTCATTCTTATAACTTGAACTGTTCAGTAATATTGGCCTAAATTTACCCTCATCCAGAGTTTTTTATTAATTTCCCGGACCTAAGAAATTGAGGACAAGATTGCCATTTAAGCCTAAAATGCTCCCGTAATATTAATAACAAGTTTTATCAAATATTTTTTATAAAGTTTGTTTACATTGAAAAAAAAATTGTCTTATCAGCTCCAGTATATGTCAGTGGGCAGTTTTCTAATAAGCGCCCCCTATCAAAGAAGGGGTGCTTATACATTTTTAAAGCTTTTAAGGAGGGGGGGTGCTTTTTAGAGGGGCCGCTTAAAAGAGGGAGGGCGCTTATTGGAGAATTTACCATATAGAGTTTGGAATAATTATTAATACTTCTTCTTGCTATTTTTTTGTCATTGTGTATTTTATCTGATAAGTTCTGTAACAAATTTCAAACTGTCAGAATAGGCAAATAACAAAATGAAAGGTCACACTAGGTTTTATGCCCATTTAAAGGCAAAGTAGGAATAAGAAAACTTACCTGAACCATAACCAAAACATACCAAAACTAATCCAAGATAGAAATAAATCCAAAAAATTACCTTATTATATAAATTCAGCGGTTAAAATAACTGCCAGTCGTCACTGTGGAGGAGGAATTATTCAGAATATTTTTAGTCAATTTGACTGACAGTTATTTTAACCCCTGTAAATTACTTTCAGTTGACTGTCGAAGAGGATAAAGGACGGCAACTGTTATATACTGCCTGGAGGACAAAAAATAATTTTCCCTTATTTTACTTTACAAAATGTGTTTACTTGCAATTGATTGGTTTCTTCATTTGCAAGCTCGTTGACTCTTCGTTGTAGATTAATTTTTCTCAAATTTATTGATTTTGGCTTCTTTAAAGCTACTAAAATTATTATCTGCCTTTTGAAACAAATTTTGGAGATGGTCCCTAACTAATTTATACAAATTAACAACAGCTTGTTTAAGTTCATCTGTTAAAAGTATTAACATTTGAAACAAAATACAGATGAACAAGCAAGATTATTGCAAATGCAAAATCAGTCGCTCAAATAAAATTTTACAGTTGGCTTTTTTTAAACTAGTCAAAGTAATTTTTATGTGTTTTTAGAATAGGTTTCAAATAATTCAAAAATGAGCAACAAAAAGGGAGCGTCTCAAAAATAAAGTCTATAGAGGAGAGTACTGAGTCAACAATTTTGCAATGGATTGGTTTCTTCGTTCCGAAGAAAGCAATCCATTGCAAGTTCGCTGACCTAACACACTTCTGTGCAGATTCATTTTTGTTGAACTTGGTCAATTTTAGTTAGTTCAACCCTACCAAATAAGTTAGTTTTGAAGCAAAATTTTGAGATGGTCCCTTAACTTTTAAACATCTCTGTGTGTTGTTTTAAGCTGCATCTCTATCTATTCTTTTAAATTGCATAGTATTAGTGCTGAATCATTTGTTTTGGCTACTACAAATTGCTGACATCAAATATTATTTGTTTATATTATACAATACGAATATATATACATCATTTTTTTGTTCTCTTTTTCATAAGATTCATCATAGCCTTTCTATCAAATTTAACATCTTCTTTGTATTCTTTTACTTCAATCTTTTTTTCACTTCGGATTCGTTTCAATCTTTCTTTCTTTTGCTCATCCGTTAAAGAGTTTGGGTCGATTGGTAATTGAATAACACCAACTGGTAGATGATATCTTGTCATGTATGATGAACCATCTGGATTTACAACGCGAACTTTATATTGAAGTGAATATTTTTCTTTTTTGGGCCGATACAGACTATAAGAAATAAGATAGCCTTTAAAAAATTGCTGTAAGAGTCAAAATAGATGACAACCTTTAACATTGATCAGTGGTCAAAATAAAACCAAATAAGCACTGCGGATGAGTGAATTTTTAGCTTCAGGCTTTGTAACCTAACTTAATTTACTCTTTTTTCAACCACAGCATTAATAAAAACATACCTTAGCTCGCTAACCCATCTTATCGATTTTTGAATTGTATCAACCTAAAATAATGGTAGATTAAAAATACATTTTTGGTGAAATACGGATTATTGGATTATTTAGAGACTATCTTCAAAACTTGTTCCCAGGGGATGTGCTGAATCAACGATCTTGCAATTAATTGGTTTCTTCGTACTGAGGAAACCAATCAATTGCAAGCTCGTTGACTTAACACTCTTCATCGTAGATTAATTTTTTTCAAATTTATTGATTTTGACTTCTTTAAAGCAGCTAAATTATCTATTTTATGAAACAAATTTTGGAGATGGGTCTTTAGCGCCCAAGGGTATTGGAATTCAAAAAAGTTACTAGTAAATATAGTGCTGTGTCATCAGCATAGATAGCAAATTTGCTCAAGATGTTGAAGGTCGTTAATAAAGATAAGAAATAGTGTCCAAGGACTGAGCCTTGGAAAAGACCAGCTTTAATAGAGTAGCTGTTAGAAGATTATCCATTGAGGATAACTCTTATTTTACAATCTAAGAGAAAAGACTTACTAATCTCTAAAGGTGTGTGATGTCAATTTCTACCAATGGATTATCTATAATCTTTTTCTATTATGTGCATGGAAAATTTTCTGAAGTGGAAAATGGCCTTTATTCCGAAAATTTTATAGTTTTGGACTTTTGGACTTTTGGACTTTTGCATTAATAAATTCCACAATTTAACACAGACACACTTAAAACAACAAACAACACACATTTAACGCTACATACTAAGTCATCTTTGGAGAGAATTTCAAGTAACAAAGAATGCAGTCAGTGCTTGAAATATCTATGCAGGCGTGATTTTTTACCATAGTTTCAGGCTACAAAGCATGGTCACAAAACATTCATTGACAATGAATAATTTGCTCTTTTTATTTCAAGCACTACAAATACCTACCTTAACTTTTAACTGATTCAAGTTTCTCAGCATCTCATTTCTTGTAAAACAACTCTATTCTTATTTAGATCTAACGAAAAATAAAAGGTGAACTATATATAACCTGTGCTGGGAGTTGGAGCAAATAATCAATGTGGAGGAGAGATTGTAGAGCATATTATTAGTAAAGACTGAATCTATACTCAAACATCATTCCACCACGGTGATTATTTTGTTCCCATTTCCAACAATACAGAATCTGAAGGTATGCTCAATCAAAGGTACTATCTTGAAAGAAGCTTAGCAAGCACAAATGCCAGGCAGATAAATGTTTTCTTCAGAAAAATGTATGACGATGGTCGACGATTCAAATTAACCAAATTGTAAATATTCCAATTGATTTGGTCGATTTGGTCAATTCAATTGATACACCCTTAGTCAGGTTACATAAAATCTGAAATGAAATATTTCTGAAAGTTTTCCGAATGATGATGCGTCATCAGAAAAATAAAGACAACAGAAAAGAAATTGTGGTCCTGAAATAATAATAAAGATAAAATTTCCGGTCAAATAAACAATTGGAACACCTTTATCAAGGTAAAATTACATTTAAGTCCAAAGCAATGCTTAAAAGTCACTCCATCATAGTGGATGTGAATTACATACATATTATACTATATCATATAATCATAGCATTATATACACACCAAATAAAAAATAGAGAATACACCTATGTTATAGTATTATGGTTTTTGCTAGCCCTACTAAAGTTTTAGAAATCCGTTTGATATAATATATAGGATGGTTTTTACTAGCTGAATTTATAAACCACTAGAGAATAGAACAATGTAACAGAAGAATATATTTTCTTTATTATCCATTATCTTTTTATAAGCTTATTGTACTATAAAATCTAAAATAAAATGTACATTGTCATAAGTGGATATAATTTATTTTTTATTTTTTATTTTTTTTCTATTCAATAAACACAAAATTACAAAAACTGAAAAAGGACAACTACAAAACGCTTAATACCCCACGGTATAAAATCCCACCTGTGGGGTACTGCACATCGATTACAAAATAAAAGTAAAAATATATATATATAAAAACAACAAAAGAAAAGAGTTGTGATGAGGTTGGCAAGTATTTACAACAATGGGATATCAAATCTTTCTGATGACT
>JAULBZ010000985.1:0-24975 GCA_032360805.1 Neoturris breviconis | reverse complement strand
ACAGCTACTTTTGAGGAAAATCGAGCCAAAAGGGAGCATATAAAACTAAAACTTGAAATAACTACGTCAGAGAGTTTAATATAAGATGTTATGTGCAGGTTTAAGTGAACACGGATTTCTTCATGGTTTCTATTGTCAGTAAAAAAATCCTTACGGACGCACCCACGGACCCACAAGTACGAAACCAAAGACGAGTGACCCTCCGGGCACCCGTCAACAAGTATCATGGCTATAACCATGTGATACAATATTATCCAGAAGTCTTTTTATCTTTTATTGTAATGAAGAACTTTCAAAAATTTAACCCAGCCGGCAAAAAGCTGTTCAAAGTCTGCAAAATAACATTAGAACAACGTTCTGTGAACGTCAATTTCCACCAATGGAATATCTTCTTTTGGATTCCGCGCGGAATTTTACGCAAATGGAAATCCAGCTTGAGACTTGCTATTTTTTGCGGGTATTAATTTCTGCGGATGAAATCCTTAAAGCGTACTTATATTATGGAGAATTTCAGAAAAAAAGGTAACTGACTTAAGTCAATGTGTGTCCTGATCCATCATCGTCGTCATTATTATGTCACATGGATGATTAAGACTTATTAACATATATGTTGAGTACATAGTTTCCAAATGGCTTTCTATTCTTCCAATAGGTGTCTGAAAAGTTACTAAAGAAACAGATCTGACACTATTTTCTTACAAATGTTTATGTACGAAAAGTTTTGCACTTAATCTATATAGTAACTGTTACACCATAAAACAGAAAAGATCTCTGCATGATACAACTGGATTTTGAAAATGTTCAGTATTTGAAACACGTGAAGTGAAAACGTCTTCCTAATTCTTTGTCACACACGTGTGCTCAAATTCTGAAATTTATCTTTAGAACGAAATCGAATCTAAACGATGAAATCAACAGTTTTGTCGAAGATACCTGATAACCTGAACAGTTGATCAAATTTCTTTAATTATTGTAAATTTGTTTGTTTCTTATATGTTTTAAAAACGGTTACCTAATGGTCACGTGGCGTTTTTTCAATGTAAAAAAGTCTTTTTGGAAAAACGTTACGTACTGGCAGGGATAATATAACATAGTTTTTGGGACCATCTCAAATTTACCTATCAAATGCAACTTCAACAAAAAAGGAACTCTAAAGAGACGTGCTATAGTCAATCACTGCACACAAAATAAGTTATTTCATTGTAACAAGTTCTACGAACGCCTCGTTTTCATTGTTATAATGAAAAGGTCAACGAGTTTGCAATGGAATAGGTTCTTCAGTACTCTCCTCTCTATGAATTTTATATTTGAGACGGCCCCTTAACCCAGTTGGCAAAAACTTGGTTCAAATTCAGTAATAAAGACGATATAACACCCGTGAAAATGTTCTAGCGTCTTTACTGCGGACTTTGATTAGTTTTTGCTCACGGGGGATAGTAATTAATAACCTTTAGTTTTTGAAACGCGTGTGGTTGTTATACATAAATATCAAAGTGTTAAAGGCCATACGAACTCTTGTCACCCAGGATTGAGAAAACAAGATAATTTTTTCAAACTACGAAGTTTTTAATGCTTTAATACAATCCAAAGAGCGTAGTTACAGTATCTCTAATTAAAAGCATGGTTTATACTTTAACTTACAAAAAGGCTTATTATTATTTGTTTACTCTCTAGAATGACCACCCTGGGTATACAGAGTTCGTATGACCTTTAAAGATAATCATTTGACATAAGTAGCGAGATATAAAGTCCAAGTATATAAAGATATGCCCCACTTAAAAGTTAATTTACGCTAATTGTTAGCGCGTTCGAAATATTAAGAATGGGACGTTTGAATTGTTTTATTCGAACAAATATTTGCAGGGAGAAATTTTCGCGGTTGGTGCCATACTGCGAAAATTGTATTTGCGGGGGTAGCCCAAGAATTAGTTCTGCACTTTCTTTTGATAATACAGAGAAGGTTAGTAAATTGGTGCAAAGAGAGAGATTAAAATTTGCGAAAAGACTCATAAACCGTAAAAACCGCGAAGATTTCTCCTAGCCAAAATGTGCCACAATAAAAATGTATATGGCGCATTCCATTGTTTTCACACGGGCCTTATGCTTAACGATTATTTTTAAATTTGTAGTTTCGTTATTATCTGATTGATATATTTCCGTACATATAGCCATAAAACAAATCGAATCACAAAAACAACGTACAAAGAATTAAACCAATCAGCTTTGTCCATTTCTTAGATTTTTGTCGGCATTTGTTTGAACATCAGTGCGAGCGCGATGTCGTTCTGAAAATCCTGGGGGGGGGGTGGGGGGGTTTGAACTGAAAATGTGACGTTTGTGCATAGGCCGAGATACATCGAGGTCTGTTCACGTAGGTCAACCTCGTTTCCAGGGCTTCTGTTCGCTTCTTTCCCTTCAAAAAGCGGAAAGAAGCCCTGGGAACGAGGTTGCACGTAGGCTATATAATATTTGTTAAGGTTGATTTCCAAGAGGTGAAAAATTCAAAAGGAGAATATTAAGAGAATATTAAGAGAAATCACACTCGTGTGTGACATCGATTGCTACCAATATAATGCCTTCTTTTGGCTTTCGCGGATAATTTTTCTCCTCGTGGAAATGGACCATAATGCTTCATAGTTCTCCTTCGCATAAATATTTTCTAGCAAGAATCCTAGTGGCAAAAATTGTTCAAAGTCCGCAGTAAAGACGCTAGAACAACGTCGTTCGAACACATTCTAGTGTCTTTACTGCGGACTTTGAACACATTTATGTCCACTGAGAAACAAGTGAATAAGATCCAAGAACGATAAACGCCGGATAATAAACCTGTTTGTTACGGACATTATTTTAGTTCTCTCCCGAGTTTTCATGAGAAAATCTCTAAACTACGCTTTTTTAACACAACCCCAGAAAATTTAGCGTTTTCACAAAAAAATCCCGTAATATGTACCTAGTACCCTATTACCCCGCAACGCAGCGCAGCTCATGTAAAAGCGGTCGTTGGCTAAGAACAAAGTATTTTTCACCATAATTATTCTTTTTATCGTAATTACTCTTTTTTTTACTTAAAATATATTTTATTAAAGTACCAATTTTATTTGCTTGTTGTCCTTTATGCCTTTAAGCGGCTAAAATTCCGTAAAAATTAATTCGAAAAAATTAGACTTCCTTGTTAAAGGAGCATGCGCTCTTATGCGAAGTAATATGGTACGACAATTTCTCCATTCTGGTGCTTTTATTATTGAAACTTTTATTCCCACTATTGCACCAATCAAAAAGTTTAATTATTATATTTTGTAAATCACTATCGTTTGTTTAGTTTTCTAAAAATGTTCTTGAATTTGAATGTATTGTTCGTTATTTATACTTATCCAGTGTGCAAAAACCCTGTTCAAAGTCCGCAATAAAGACGCTAGAACAGCGGTTTCAACGTCGCTCTAGCGTCCTTGCTGCTGAGTTTGAACAGGTTTTTTTGCCCACTGGGTAACTCTCTTGAAGAAGAAATTGAATTAAAACCCTTCTGTCGTCTAATCGACATTGAATATATGTCATTTCGACGTTAATAAGGCGTCATTTCGGGCGTTAACAGGGCGTCATTTACCCACTTGGAAGTGCACTGCATTCTACCGCTTCTGCTAATCAACGTCGAAGAGATGTCGTTTGGACATCTAGACGTCAAAACGACGTAGATTCGACGTCCAGTGCCCACTGAGATATTTCTTTTGGAATCCATCAGATAATTAGAAGCAAAAACTATTTGAGCATTCTCATTTTCATTGTGGTATAGTCACTTAATTTTCGATATCTCAAATGTATGATTAATCCAATAAAACGTTTTTGGACAGCTGTCTCAGAAAATATTAATGATACAAATATAGGGATGTCTCAAAATAAAAAAGAAACAAAAAGTAGCCTGTTGAAATTTATACACGTTTACGATTGATTTTGGATTTGGATTCCAAAAGTGTACATTTCCACCAAAGCTATAAAGTCAGATGACATCGCTTTCAATCAATGTAATGGATTCATTCGGAATTCGCGCAAACGATCATCATATGGCGTTAAAATAATGTCGCTGAACGTTGTTCTAGCGTCTTTACCGCGGACTTTTAACGCGTTTTTGCCAACTGGGCAGAGCATAAAATACTGGCATCTAGAGGTGGTAGTTTACGACCAAATGGTAACAGTCTCGTATATTTAGAGATCGACTTCCAATTCTATCACTAAGGGCTGCTAAGATATGCTCAGTATTCATATATTTTAAAGGAAATCCAAAATTCTTTCAAACAACGGCTTTTAGTTTGTTATGATAGCATCTTGAACTGTTCGGTATATTACACATTTGTTTTTCACCAACGTTCTTCGCCATGCTTAGTACGGTATTTAACCATATTATATTTTGCCGAACAATGGCATTTGTTTATACACAGGTGATGAATTCAAATTATGGATTACGGTTTTCTTTAAGGTTCGTTATAATTCGGATACAATTTTTTAATTTTTTTTTTACATTAAATAATCTCATAAACGAGTTCTTCACGGTGCTTAACCACATTATATTATGCTAGATTATGCCGAACGACGGTTTGTTTACATTGGTAATAAATTCAAATTATAAATTTCGGATTTCCGTTAAACAAGTTTTTGCTAGCCTGAGTTCCAGTCCCTAACTACGGCAAGTACTACTTGTTGTAGTTAGGGACTGGAATTCAGGCTAGTTTTTGCCGACTGGAATACTATATTTAATCAATACGTCATGATGCGTCAGTGTGAACGGTTATCAGATAAACCTGCAGATGATTATATCTTGATAGCATCTCTACAACAACTCATCATTTGTCATTTATATGTCTAAAAAAGGTTTGGTGCAAGGAGACAAGATTACTTCCAATTAGTGTGAATTGTTTATGTTGTAACCATACCTACTCATACAGTCGTTTTCTATCACCAGGATATTTTGGAGGTATAAGATCTTCGATTGGTGGCATGTAAATACCATTACCAGTGTTTTTTACTAAACAAAAGGAAGATTTAGACCATAAATAAAGGAATTAATTCATGACTGTATTTACTGAAGACCGTTATCATGTCCTATGCAGCAATACCTAGCCTGTACTACAAATTCGACGTCTGGCGAGAAAACGCGGTGAAGTAGAATATTACTGATTACTTTTCCGGATACAGAACTCTTTAATTATGCAAACTTTAATGGCGTCATTTTCCATAATTAGTGTTTAGCAGTCCCTACCACACAGCACTTTTTTTTGCCGCGGGGAGGGTCTGCGAAACAGACTAAGCAATACCCCTATCTGATACATCTTCACAAAATAATGAAAACGAGGCGTTGGTTACTTAAAGTAGAACTTGTTGCAATGAAATAACTTCCTTTTTGTGCAATCGTTGTGATGGTGGAAGGATAACCTTTGTCCTTATAAGGAAATGTTCACGGTAGCGTTTTACTCTCTCTGCCGGCACGTAACGTTATTTCAACGTAAAAAGACGTTGTTGTGACGTTCTAACGTTCTAAGGTTAAAACAACGTCTTTTTTACGTTGAAAAGATGTCACGTGCCCATTGTGCTGTATCAATGACTGACGCTATTCACGTGTATTAACCAGAGAGCGCTATAAGAAGCCATTACATTGTTGCATTGAATTCTGCTGTTTGTTGTCAAAACAAATCAAAACAATGTCCTGTTTTCTGACCCGCTTGCCTTGAACATGGTTCGCAGAAGGTATATTGCGCTTCCACACCCGGGAATTATAGCGCACCCTGGTATTAACCCAGTGGACACGCGGCATCTTTTTAACGTTGATAAAACGTCGCATGACGTCAGAAAAGCTAGTATACTACTCACCTTTACTTTTGAGTTGTCTTTCTATGTGTTCACTATAATCACCATTGTTAGGACTTGGTGAATATCTTGCAACCACAAATGATTTATGAGTACCTGCGTGGTGAGCGATACCTACACCTAAATATGTAACATCGTCCCATACAAGTGTTGTGAATGTGCCAGATATCATTAGATTTGCGTTGTCCAATTGTTTAGAGTCAAAGTCATAGTTTTGAATTTCGCTATACCTGGAGATTAATAAATGTTTCATTTTTAATAATGGAATGAAGAAAATGTATCGATGTTGTTGTTGTTCTAACGTTATTTTTCTGACTTTGAACAGGTTTTTGCCGAGGTTTTAATTTGAAAAGACAAGAATCTTAGTTGTACAGACAAGCCGGCCGTGGTATCAGAGTGATCGCTTATGGATAGAGAACTACCAAAGAAACTTCTTCTCGTTTCCATTATGGCATTCCGATTTACTGGCTAAACTAGTCAAGAAATTTCACTGAATATTCTTCCAAATAATTCCGTGGAATGCGTGGTAACACACAATATATACCTAATTGGCAAAAACACGTTCAAAGTCTGCATTAAAGACGTTAGAATAACGGTTTCAACGTTGTTGTAGCGTGCGTACTTTGTGCAGGTTTTTTCCCGCTGTGTATCCGAAGTTACATTAAAAAGTATTCGATAGTCATTGGATAGTCTTTTGCGCTGTGTAAATATATTAAGCTCGTCCGCTGCCCTTTTTGACATTTTTTATTTTTCTTAGTTTGAGGGACTGGGGCGAGTTTGTAAAAATTAACATATTTACCATAAATGCACAGCATTGTAAGCTGCTGACGGTTTATTAGCTCCATTATATTCATATAAATTCTCAGAGTATTCTTTCGAATATTTAGAATGTTCTAGGGTACCAGTTTGTGCTAAGTGAATCGCCCATTCTCTTGCTGAGTCAGCTAATTCATCATCCCATATTAATGGTGGAGCTCCATGTAAACTACGAACGAAATTATGAGCATACAATGCTGCATCTGAACATGAAATTTAACGACATGATTAAATTAAATGACGTCATCTAATTAAATAATTAACTAATTAAGTATAAAACAATTTACTGGCAACCCGTCGCTCCCTTTGAAAAGCGAAAAAAAGCCATGGGAACGAGGTTGCTTACTGGTAGCTAATCGCTATGGACAGATTCTACTATATGCCCAAAATGGTCACTGAAATAAATTGTTCATAGACCAATTCACAAATAATGTGAACGACGAGGCGTTGGCTGCTCAAAGGAGAAATTTGTTGCAATGCAATAACTTCCTTCTTGTGCAGTGAAAATTTACTACTTTGGGTAGTCAAGAATAGGTTTATCTCACCTTTATCATGAAGAGCTATAATATTTTCATCTGAAGTTGTTCGATTTGTTTCGTGATCATCACTTGCAACTAAAGAAGAAGAGTGAAGTCATTTGTTAATTGAATTGAGATTAATGGAATAAATCCTGCCAATACACAGCATTTAACTAGCGTGTCAACGTCAGAACGACGTCTTTCTGGATTAAATGCCGAATGTTCAGATTCTTGGAACAAATTCGAACTTTCGTTCCGATCACCTTGCTAGTAAAAATTTAAACGGTTCGTTTAACGTATTCTATTTCGGACAACTAAAGAACTATTTTTGGTCCAAATAAGAGACCTACAGCTGTTTTAGAGTTTAAAATCTCGAAGAATGATTGTTCCTTACCTTAATTTCAGTTCTGCGTTTCTTATTTTTTAATCTAAATTCAGAACCGTTTCTTATAATAAAGTAGTTTCATATAAAAAAACAACAATAAAAACGCGCATTTCTTCAAAACAGAGACGACATTTGATGCGCCATTCAATAATAACAAGATCATGATTTACATACAGTCAACTAAATTTTAATTTTTTTCTTCGTTTCGCTTACCATATGTGATATACTGGTCTATAATGGTTTATTTTCTCTAGGCGAAATATTCGTTGTTGTGAATGCTCTAAGTCTTCTGACTTGAAATAAGAAGACTTGAAGTAGTATTATAGACAAAATGGAAAACTTACTAACTATTTTTGTGTGAATGAATATGCTCCATAAAATAGTAACAACAAGAATCTGAATACAATGTTCCAGTCCTGATTTAATTCTGTCACTCTTCATGTTAATTCAAATTCATGTATCATGCGCAAACATTTCTTCAATAAAAACGAATGTGAATTAATGAAGCGAACACAAACTTGAGTATAATTTCATCAGATAAACCATAAACTGATATCTTCAAACAGGAACAGTTTCTGTTTGTTTACATTATTTTCGCGTTTCTTTAGTATATATTCGGTCTGCTTTATATTGTGACCATGTTAGATAAAATGCCTGGCTTTTTTATCGGTTTTGCTTTTCAAAAATCGAGTGTAAACAAACACGGACCATAGCGGAAGAGTGCTCCTTTAAACGATATAAAATCAGGAATTTTAATTATTATTAATTATATTCTGCTCAAGTTTTTGTGGTTTCCTGATCATCAATAAATAGTTTTTCATTTACTTTTTCAACAAGAAGTGAGAGGTTAATATAAATTTACTAGTAAATAATTAGAGCTTATCTCTATCAGTCGTGTGAATAAACACCTACACTGTTATTTGAGAAGAACTGTCCTAGTGGAAGGATATTGTGTAGAAGAAAAATAGTGAATCGATCAAGGCAAATTGAAAGATGTATTTTACTTGTCAAGCCGGAATACGTTTTAAATATATAAGTGTAGACAGGAAACTGGGAGTGGGGGTGAAGGTCGGGTGGATAAGGTCCTTGGCATCTTCTATAAATAGCCACGATATTAATCGATTCAGTATCTGATTTTACGACTGTTGCACAACAAAACTGGAAACCGAGATAGCAAAGAACATATCTCGCTAATAGCTTGTCAGGGTAAGTACTTTTCCTTTTAACTGGTAGATTTAAGTTACAAATGACTTACTTACTGGATATATTTTTTAAGAAGAACGATGAAATCGCAATAGGAAAATATTGAAAATATTACTGCACCGCATTTCATTTTGTTGTTACGGCGTGTGGACTCTTAACGCTTTGAGAAAAAAAATGCTTCAATACACCTATTCGCATATACATGAAAACGAGACGTTGGCTGCTCAAAGTAGAAACTTGTTGCAAAGCAATAACTTCCTTTTTGTGCTGTCTCTGCACAAAAATGAAGTTAGTGCATCGCACCATGTCACTATTACTGTTTCTACTTTAAACAGCCAACGCCTCTTTTTCATGTATTTATAAATAGGTCTATATACACTGCAATGTCTTCCCTATCCATCAAACTGCTTTGTAAAATTAAAATGGCGCGATAAATGAAGCAAGCAGTACAGAACTGTAGCTACGGTGATTAAAAGATAAATTGTTGATTCAGAGAGGATTAGCTGACCTGAAAGATACCCTAGGTAGAAATAAAAGGTAAAGGTTGATTAATAGATATACTTCCCGACAGGCAAAAACCTGTTCAAATTTAGCAAAATAACGTTCGAACAACGTTCAAATGACGTTATTCAGACGTTATATTACTGACTTTGAAAAGGTTTTTGTCGGCTGGGTTATATCCATGATAGTACAAGACAAGACAGCAATAACACGATAATGAAAATTACCCTTTACCTTGATTTCCCCTCTCGTGTCATTTGCGCCCTCTAATTCATATCGATCGTAAATGACCCAGCTGGCGGCAAATTATTTACAGTTGGGCCAAAAATGACAATAATACCCTTTTACTATAACAGGGCAATGTTGTTAATTACACATACCTTTGGGAAATATTTTAGGATAAATAAGTATCTACTTAGCTACGTTCTCGTGCGGTTTCTCAGTACATTTAAACTTTCATGTAGCAACGATTCCAACAAAAAATGTTCGCTAAAAGATGATACCCGTTAAGTGGAGGTTTATTTAACGAGAAATCTTTAATTGGGACTTCTTATCCAGTGGGCGCTAAAGAGAATGTCCGCTATATGAGGTTCAACTGTATTACACAATATTTTTAAAGGAAACTTTCAGGAATTTGAGATGGTCTATCAAATCGATGAGTACTTTTTAAAAGAAACTTATATAAATACATAAATTGTGTATTTAAACACGCCAACGTGTTATTTGTACATGAATTAATGTAACAGCGTAACTGAGGTTGATTGTTATTCTAACTGTAAATGAAATGAGGTGATATTGTACAACGCCATGGGTGAATATATGTTTGAACATGTATATCTATGGTTTGAACTAGTCATTGCCTTTCGTAAAAAAATGTTGAGAACAGATATGATGTTACGTAACAAGGCAGTATTAAAGCTTTATTTTCACTAGATGAACAATTCTCGAAAGCCAAAAGGAGACGTTCCATTGATAGGAATTGACCTCGTTAATATCTTCCAATTAAATGTCTTCTTTCGACTTTCGCAGCGAATTTAGGTCTAGTGGAAATCAACGTCAGAACAACGTCATCTCAAAGCCAATGGATATCCTATTTCTGCACATATAAGCTATTTCCACATGACTCTATTGTGCTGGTATACAGGCCCGATAAGCCTTACAAACACAGATAAGTGCAAGGCTTTTACGGAGAATAGCGGTATTAAAAATTAATGAGTCAGCATTAAAGCAACCTTTGCATGGACCCTTCAATGAGTTTCACCTTAAATGAGTTTGTAAGTGATTGGTTCCTTCGGCACGAAGAAACCAATCAAATGCAAGATCATTTAGGGCTCCAAGTAACCTTCTCAAGAATAAAATCTACAGAGGAGAGTACTGAGTCAACGATCTTGCAATCTATTAAAAGTTTGTTGACCTAATACACTTCTACCCAGATTCAAATTTGTGGTATTTTGTCAATTTTAGTTGATTTAACCCTAACAAAAAAGGGGAATGGTCCCTAATGTTTACAAAAAAATAGTGAGAAAGACTACGAAATACGGTCTCAGACTTCTTGATTCAAAAAAAGAAATTGCTTGTTAGACAACACGTTTTCCTCTAAGAAACTTAAGATTTGAGCGAGAACTGGAGCTTCTTATTTTCCCAATATTTGAGAGCTCAAGTTTGTTAAAAAAAGTCAAATAGTGCTGCTAAAACATAATGATTAATGAAAAGTCGTTCCACGTATTCTGTTTCTGTGGCAACTAAAAATATGATATTTGTCCAGATAAGTAAAATCCACGAGACCTAGGAGACATACATGATAGTTTCTTACCGTTTCCATTTTTATTTTACGTAAATGCAGTTCATATTGTTTCTTATAAAGCTTTTTCTTATATAAAAAATCGTTTTTCAGCATTTGTCAGAGAAAACTCCAAATGGAGAGAAATATTTTTTATCTCAGAGTTTTGTCGATTACATACTCATATTTAACTTCCCAGGTGAGCAATAACTTGTTCAAAGTCCTCAGTATAGACTTTGAACAACTGCTGACTTTGAATTTTTCTTTGCCTACTGGGTTTTTCATTTAGGAATATCTACTTTTTCGTGGACAGTATTAGGAAGTATTAGGGCGTATTAAGGCGTATTAGGGGAAGCTACAGATAGTTTTAATTATTGTATGTGCAGACAATACGTCTTGTGATCGATTCACTGATTTGATAAGTGAAATATATGGCATTGGTAGCAAAACAATAATACGCTAAAATAAAACGATATGTATATATTTGAAATTTCTTCACAGATTATGTATGTTGTATTATGAAGTAATATTGATGACATCAGTATAATCTCCACCTTCGTATCAGTTTCACCATTTGTGATATATATTCGATTACTAAAATGTCAAAACGAAATCTCGATAGAAGGTGTTACTGGAATGTGAATAGTATTTGAATCGAAATAAAAAATTATGAAGAGATTGGCAATAATATAAAAGACGATAACAATGGTATATTCCATACTGGGCAGTCGTCGTCTAATCAACGTCAAAAAGACGTTGTTTTGGCGTGTTGATGTCAAAACAACGTCTTTTCGACGTTGATTAGACGGCGAGTACCTGCAGGGTTGGCGAGAATACTGAAATAACGTGCTGAAATAACGCCGCTGGAAAAGCATTTAATGATGTTTTATTGTTTCGTGTTCATTTTTCTAGTTACTCTAATAGATTTCGAGAGCAGTAGCCGAAATAATTAGGAGCAAATAATTACTGTGGAAGGATTGTTGAGACTTACTGCTCAAAACTCTCTCCTCCACGTGGTTAGTTGCTCTTATCTCGATTACAGCCAGAGATTCATGGCCAATAGGGCACACGACAAATTATCAAAGTCAAAAGCCGTCGTTTTGACATTGCTACGTCAAAACATCATCTTTTAGACGTTAATAAGGCGTCGTCTGCGGGAGGGTGTTTTCGTGTCCTAGGAAATCTAGCTGGAAAGAATGCGACTTGTGTGAGCACTTTTACTTATGATGTGTTCAAAGAATGACTACTAGATGAATATGTTTTTTGCCACACTATGGATGAAACATAGTAAAAACTTGTTCAGAGTCCGCAGTAAAGACACATCTTTACATATAAAATGTTCTTCGCTAGTTCACAATGTATTTTCCACGGGTACGGACACCTAGCAGCTGACTCTATAGGTATCAAAATGTAAGAAACGGCATGACAAGTTACTAGTGTACCGACACGAGGGTGTATAGTATCCATTTAAGGTTAAGGATTAGGTTATAAAAAATTGATTAGAAAATCCAATTATTCCCTTTTAGACAGACGGAGTATCTGTCCGGTGCGTGGTCAAATGACGTTGGTAATTATATATTAGGGTATCATTTGTAGTGTGACCAAGGTAGCTTAAATTTTTTAAACTGTCTACACTACATATTTTCTAAGTATCTAATGATGTCTTAACATGCTGTACAGTTCATGAGTATCAGTGAAAAATGTGAAGAATTTTAATACTCATACCATTTAAATAAGAGATATCCATTAAGATTTGTTTTAATGACAAGCGAAGGTGGTACCATCATCATTTAGCAAAATATATATAAACAAGTTGCTTTTTTAGAAAAAAAAAGAAAAGTAAAAAACATATATATATAATAGAACACAGTAAAGAAAGGTAACGAAAAAGTAAAGAAAGAAAAGAAGAATTTAAAGAATCCAACGAAAAGCATATCACAAATAAACACAAGAATGAATAAATTAATAGTTATTGGTTTTTTCATGATTGTTAGTAGCTGCATGTTGAAAGTAGCTGCTAATCGAGGTAACAAGTTAAGAATGATGTTTCCACCAAGTCCAAATACAAAAGTCAGAGAAGATCACCAACCAATTATCAGGTATTATATTAATTATCAGGTTTCTTCACCAATCCATTGCAAGATCATTGACTTATCAGGTATATTTTTATTCCACTGTGTAGATAACTACAGAACGTGGTCCCAAAGGCCTATGTGTTGCCATATATGGTGCTAGAACGTCGGTAGAGTTATAGACCTTATTCACAAATACATGAAAATGAGTTGTTGATTACTCAAAGTAGAACTTGTTGCAATACAATAACTAAACAAGAAAGTTATTGCATTGCAACACGTTCTACTTTCAACAGCCAACGATAGACTATTAAATATGGCGTGGTTGAAATAAGAGTAAATTATCACTGTGGCGGGGTGGTTTTGTAACGTAGCTTCAGGCATTGTAACCCGAATCTGCGCCCAAAAATTACTTTCTCCACAGTGAGTATTGTTGTTATTTCAACCATACAGTCCGTACACAGACATGTGTAGTCATACAGTTCGTACACAGACATGTGTAGTCATACAGTTCGTACACAGACATGTATAGTCGATGGAAAATAATTATTTGAGGTATCACTGCGTCGTTTTTTATTTTCTGTTTGTCCCAGCGAGGAAAAACTTATTCAAAGTCCGCAGTAAAGACGCTCGAACGACGTTGTTCCAGCTTCTTTACTGCTAAGTTTGAGCAAGTTTTTTTTCCTTCTAGGTTACATTGCCTGTAGGCATATTTGGCGTCTGATTAACGTTGAAACAATATTAAACGATGTAGATAAGTATTCATAGGCATACAAGAAATTCCTATCGACAAGCAATCCAAGCCATACCTGCATTAAAGTTTATCTATAAATGACCATAAACAACGTCCAAATCACGTCATTTTGACGTTGTTTCGACATTGATTCGACGTCACGTCATATATGGCCATTGGGAAGCGTCGTAAATTTCACACATTTACTAAACATTCTAGACATCCGCGTCATCATAAATGGAGGTTAAACCAAATCGATACCGACACAGAGAAACCTACAACAACGCCTGCACCTACAAAGTCTCCCGAACAGATTCAAGCAGAGTTAGAGGTAAAACTACTGCCATGATTAATACAAGAAGTCAACATTGTTCCCAGGTCTGCTTTCCGCTTATTTGAAGGGCGACCTTCAAAAAGCGGGAAAGTAGTCCTGGGAACGAGGTTGTCAAGAAACAGCACAATTGCATTACTCATTGACAGATTTACTCATAATTTTTGATGATGAGATTTTTACTCTTGTATTTGTATTTGATTCACTCAAAATCTGGAATAACACTTAGTCACTTCTAAAAATAGGCTATCTTTGAATGCCTTGTAAATGTCTTGGAAAACTTGTAATCATTTCCAGGATTTTTTTGGCATATCAATCGTTCCTAACGAGCACTCGTCAAACGACGCCTTTTCGACCTTACTTAGACATCGCGTGCCATTTTTTTGTTTATCTCTTTAAAGTAGTGGAATCGAATTATAATTTTCTAATCTATTTCTAATCTTGATGGCAATAGATCTGCTTCTTCTCTCAGAATAATTAAGTTTACTCACAAGGATATTTAAGAACCCCGTCGTTTACTTGATGGAGGAGAGAAGTGTAAAGAGAAAGAGAGAGGGAGAGTGCAAGTAGCGAACGACAGAATAAAAATCTTATTTCTATACGTCGGAGCAACGCCGAAATAACGTCAAAACGTTCTTTTGACGCTGCTGTGAAATCGTTTTCCGGAGGACATGATGAATTCGGTGATGTGCAGAATACGAATGAGATAGACCTATTCACAAATACATGAAAATGAAAAGGTATATAAAACCCGGTTTACATTACATCGTCTATAATTGATGCATTTATTACAGTACACGAGTGTAATGAGACTTCAAGCGTATGTATAATTTATTCTAATTATGAGGTTATAGGGCGGATCGTGTCACACGTCGATAGTTTTTTGCGATCCGCCCCACCATCTCATACGGACTATTATTTTTTTCTGGAATATAGTGTTGAGTAAATAAATAAATAATTTTGTTTGAACTTGTAAAGTAGATGATATCACAATATTTTCTTTTTATAGGCGGAAATGAAACGTAAAAATCCAAAACGATTTCTTATGGGAAAAAACGGCGATAAGATTAAGAAAAAAATATTTGGTGCTGTTCCTACTCCAGAAGAATCTATAG
The DNA here is from genome assembly GCA_032360805.1 of Neoturris breviconis. Classification (NCBI taxonomy): domain Eukaryota; kingdom Metazoa; phylum Cnidaria; class Hydrozoa; order Anthoathecata; family Pandeidae; genus Neoturris; species Neoturris breviconis. The sequence continues at coordinate 9,668 of JAULBZ010000985.1, read as the reverse complement.
ACGTTAAAATTAAACAGATGGATAAGAAGTTGAAAAACTTGCAAACAACGTAAGTGACTCCTCATGGAATCAGTGATCTTGTAGTCCGATTGGTTGTTCCTAACTAGCTTCCCAATCAAATTCACGATCGTTGATATAGCATCTTTATATCATTGCAGTTTTACATTGGTCTCAAATTATATTACTTTAAATTTATACCAAAAAACAGACCGTTTGATATTGAGATCCCCAGTGTGCAAAAACTTGTTCAAAGTCCGCCATAAAGACGCGAGGACAACATCAACGTCAATATATGTTCTAGCGTCTTTACTGGAAACTTTGAACCAGTTTTTGTTTACTGGGTCATCACTGTTTATTTTTACAATGACACTATTTTTATAAGTTGATATAAAATAAAAACAATAAAAGTATCCATGGCTCCCGACGTCTTATCAGCGGCGCCCGACGTCTTCGTTTTGAAATCACGACGTCTTTTCGACGTTGATAAGATATCGCGTGCTTACAGACACTGAAATCTTCATAAAGCAGAAACAATTTATGAAAAGGTAATTGTCCGTACCCTCATGGGATCAGGTCAACGCCGAAATGACGTTTGTTCCAACGTTGATCCGACGTCGAGAGGTGTTTTCACAGAAAGTTGAAATGAAAAAGGTCGAGATTGTCTTATTTCACATTAAAAAAAAATAAAACATAAAAAAAATCCCAAACTTCAGCGTGTGTGTTTTTGATTTTATATCCGTGAACTTTTCCTTCAAAAGCACGTTTTAATCTCATTCGGAACTTAGAATTATTTCAAAAATGCAATTAGCAGAAAAACTAATTATATCATTCTATTTTAGACCACTTAATTTGCCACGTTTCGCGGCTAAAATCATTTCCAAAAATAGTCTTTACAGTGCTGTCAATGCCACCAACAATATATATAATGTATCTAGTAGAATAATCACCTCTGACACAGTGGGAAAACCTTGTTCAAAGTCCGCAGTGAAGACGCTGTTCTAGCATCTTTACTACCGATTTTGAATAAGTGTTTGTAGGAAACAACTTCCGTATTGCATTTCTTCGTGAAGGAGCTAATTGTCACGTGAATTTATCTTTCTTCTGTTGTTCTATGATGGTTCTAAGGCTCAAAAAGTCTCACAAAAACGGACAGGACCAAGACTTATCCGAGCAAATAATGATGTATTTACTGTGGAATTTAAACAATTTTTTGCCCATTGGGATACGAGGAGAAATACGCTATTCAATTGATAATTGATAGATCTGTTTAGCCAGAATGCCAGATTTTCGTTAAATATTGTGTCACCAGTCTATAACTAAATAGTAATCGGATATTACTTGGATCTGTCTTACTCATAGCGAACGAATGAATGATGACGAATGGATGACGAATGAATGAAGTTAAATTCATACGTACAATTTTTAAGCAAAATATAATGTTTTACTGTTTAGTTTTATATAGATTCCATTCAGCCTCAATTTCACCAATATATGACCACGCATAACGAATAAACTCTAGCACACGTTTTGTGTTTCATAATAAAACTTAGGATTTGGTCAAGAACTGCAGTTTCTTATATTTACCCAACATACTGGAACTCAGTTTTCATATTTGGTAATTCCGCGCGGACGATTATTTCCGCACGGGATTCTAGAAAGTTTGGCGTGCACGCTTGAAAGTTAGAAAATTTCAAGCGAAGAAAAGCTTTCCGCGCGGAAATATGCGCTGAATGGAAAACGGACTTAAAGGAATGTTAGGTGACGTCGCGTTCAACCAATCCAATCCGACATTAATTCTCGCCATTATTATTGAATTTGCCTAGTGGAAACCCGCCTTATCGTTAAGAGGTTAAACCTCTCATCTTACCAATATTTAAAAAAGATATGTATATTTTTTTTAACAGATGTGTTACCAATGATGATTGCACAAATCGAACGTGCTGCTTCATCGATGAAAAGGGAGTTGGAAAATGTATATTAAATCCGCATCAAATTGGTCAGCAGTGTACAGATATGTGCGCATGCGTAAATGGTATGGAATGCAAGTTGAAAGAAATTGATCAAGAGAAGAAAGGTGTGATTACAACAATAAATAAATGTTCAAAAAAACTTGACGAAGACAGTAAAGAATTCGAAGTTGAGTTGTTAGCAAAACTTCGAACAGCTGTAAAAAAAGGGAAAGGATGTTCAGCATTAAACTGTTCGTAAAACATAATAGTAAAGTATCTGCACAAAATCATACGGGCTAAGTGGAACTGCGTGGGAGAACTCTCTCCAGCCCAGTGGGCAAAAATTTATTCAAAGAAAACGTTGTTCTACCGTCTTTACTGCGGACTTTGAAAGAGTTTTTGCCCACTGGAAGGTCAATTAGATTTACAAGATATATAGAAATTCATTTCACATTCATTAGATAACTCGATATCGAGTATTGTATTTACTTATTTATATATAAAAAACTTTGTAATTAATTCCAGTAAATAAATCACAACCTTGTACATGCAGGCACATGACGACGAATCAACTTCGAAGCAACGACAAAACGACATTGCGACGTTGTTTCAACGTTGAACCGACGTCGTGTGGCCACTAAGCTAGGCACTTCCTGGTCACACATACATCATCTTTTAATTTAAAAATATTTTAACCTTGTTTGACCATGTTGTGCCCAGTGGTATTTGTGACAAAAAACATTTCGCCGAACGAACGAATTGACGCCATAATGAATTTTTAAACGACAAAGAGATTTCAGTCACGATAAAACAAGAATCCAACAACAAAGCATATTTGTTTCACATCTAGTAACTATTCTCGTAAATATCGCCGTAAATAGCGAACGTATTCTCGTAACTAGTTTAGTAGTTAGTAGACTATATCCAGAAACCGGCAAAGAAATTGAGGATAATCTTTTAAGTATAAATTTACACAGAGCAGATTACTGCTAGTCTAGAGGATTTCCATTCCAGAAATATTTACCGTATATATTTTTCAAAAATGCTATCAAAAATTACTCCTTAATTAGCCAGAACTAGACTGATATAGTTGTTTGTGTAGGCTAAGTCCAGAAATTTGGAAGAAAATCAGATAGAATCAGAAATCTGAATGCCGACCTGCTAGTCTAAGTCAGAACACGTATTTGTTATAGAATATGTGGTAGGTAATCCCGCAAGCTCGTCCTCAGCGCCTTTTGATCTTTAAAGTCAAAAGGAACTGGGAACCAGCTTGGTAAATCTAAAGTTTCCATTTCCTTATTTACAAAATATAAAATCGTTTTGCCAAGATATGTAATTTATTTCATTACGAATGGAGTCTGGTGACGACTGTAAATATTATCAATAAATAAATTCATTGTGACATATTGATATTTATTGTGTTACTCATATGTACTACCGTGTTTAGGAGTCTGGTGACGACTGTAAATATTATCAATAAATAAATTCATTGGGACATATTGATATTTATCGTGTTACTCATATGTACTACCGTGTCCAGTGATACAATAAGGTCGTGTGAACGAGTTTGATAATTCTTTATGATTAAAACTGAAACAGATGAGTTCCTAGCGGGCAAAGTTCAAAGTAAGGACGCTAGAACAACGTCGGACGACGTTATTCTTGCGTCGTTACTGTGGACTTTGAACAGGTATTTGCTGCTGAGTTTTATCTGTGGAAGATTGTAACTAATCCTTTAACGGTTTGTAATTATGAAAATTTGAAATAATCTTTTTCTTGGGGGGTAGGAATGCAGAATGTCTGATAAACTTAACGTTGGTTTTCACTAGGCGAAAAAGTCGCTGCGAAAAGCCAAAAGAATACATTTCATTGGTTGAAAATTCTACCTAGTGAAGATCAACTTAAATATCCTCGCAGTTAGACGGAAGACATACTCCATTGCTAGAAAATGATTTTACAAATGAACAAGGTCACGTCGAACTTTTCGACTTTGATTAGGCGTCTGAAATGACAGACTGTTTAACAAACATGTGACTAATATCACATTTACTTACATAAATATGTTTTTGTTTGTTATTAAACTATGGCCTCGTTTCAATGTACAAACTTTGAAAAAAACGAATACGGCGCAGTTACTTAAATAAATAAACAAATAACAACTAAACCGTGTATGTACTTAACATACAATTTCAACAAATTTCAGAAACATACATAAACACGAAGAAGCGATGAAAATACAAAGTTCAATATATCAACCTAGTACCCAGTGCGAGATTGTAAAATAATGAATCATATCTTCATGTTCCATTCCTTGTGAGCACACACATAGTGGGCACACAATGACGTGTTTCAATGTACTTTGATGCACTACATTTTGTCACATAAGATCCTGCCGGCACATGAGGTCGGAACAACGTCGAGACAACGTCAAAACTTGAAAACCAGTCCAGAAAAGACAGAAACGACAATTCCCAATGGACCAAAAGCTGGTCAACGTTTGCAGTAAAGACCCTAGAACAATACATGAACTGTTGGATGCTCCAAGTAGAAACTCGATGCAATGTAATAACTTCCTTTTTGTGCAGGAATTATGCAAAAAGGAAGTTATTGCATTGCAACAAGTTCCTACTTTTCTATCTCGTTTTTATGTATTTGTAAACAGGTCTATTAATCAACACATGACAACACAGCTATAACAACCGATGATGCACGAGCCGATGTAGCCGCAAGAGGAGTTTGGACCAAAGGACAAATGGCGTATGCTGATGTAAGGATTTTCAATCCATTAGCCAAATGTCACTTAAACCAAAGCCTACAGTCAGCTCATCGAAAAAACGAAAATGAGAAAAAGAGACGCTACAACGAAAGGGTCATCAATGTCGAACATGGAACATTCTCCCCATTAGTTTTTAGCTGTTTTGGTGGAATGAGCAGAGAATGTTCTCGTTACTATTCCCATTTAGCCGAAAAGATTTCTGACAAACGAAATACATCGAAAAGCCTAGTTAGCTGTTACATAAAAACTAAGCTAAACTTTTCATTGATTAGATCCTGCTTAATGTGTATACGCGGAACACGATCAACAAACTTTGTTACCGATATCAAGGAAATCGACGAATCAGATATCGAGGTAGTGGCATATGAAAGTCATATGAATTAAGAACGCTCTATTCTTTATTATTTTTTGTTACTTCTTTAAAAAAACACCATAAAGCACATACACGCACTCTATTTATGTAAATCTATTTTGACCCAGTGAACGGTTTGTCTGGGAAATACATTTATTATTATTATTAAAAAAAAAAAAAAAATTCATATAACGTAGCATGTAGCTATGATGTAATGCAGACAATTTTAAGAAAGGTATGTTCTTTTCAGTTTCTCCCTTCTATAGTACACAACTCCCTACCCGGTTTCAAACAAGAAATACTACAGTAACTCAGTACAATTGCTGTTCTTGGCGGTGAATCACGTGGGATGTGCGGTCGCTAGCCTTCCACACTCAAAATAATTTACATTTCCACATTACGAATCTGTCTACCATCTGATATAAAAAAAACCGCCGTCTCTTCACGTCAAATTGGAGTGCCTCTTTAAAGGCTATTTTCGGTTTCGGAAAAAACCGTGATGCTACCATATTCTGTAATAAAATCGGCTACTTTTATCCTGATGAGTTTCGTCGATGAGTAACATTGCTCTCGCCATTGATATGATATCCACGTTTTCTGTTGTTTCAACGTTATATGTCCTTGTAACCAGCATTGTTTTTCTTGGTCGTAAGATAAAATTAGTTACCTCACCTTCCGCATGTGATAAACTGAGGATCCGCTACCTACAATCCTTTGCATTTATATCCTCTCCCCAGACCTCTTCGAGCAAATGCGATACAGAATCCGGAACCCGAAAAGAAACTTATTTTCCACTTATCTAGGTAGGTAAAGGGTCCTCGGTTTATCACATGCGGACAGTGCGGTAACTTTAATTTTACCTTTGTTTTAATAACAGGATATGGGTCAAATTTGCAATTATTTTATCAAAAACTAGTCAAAATGTAGTCATGCAGAAAAGCGATGAAGTTTGGCCAAACAATATGGCTGCCAAACAGTTAGCATAAAAAATACAAAATTTTAGTTATTTATTTGGGAGTGTATGTGCCCGCATACCGTAAATACTAATGGCCTGCTCATTCTAGCGTAAGAAATAATCCCATATGCGTGCATGACGTCATTTTCTCTAGAAAATATTTTTTCAATGATGAGCACCCTAAAATATTACCCCATTTCGGTAGCCGTAACTGGAATGAACATCTGGGAGATAACAAACACATTTTATGAATATAAATTGTATTATAACCAATTATCAAAGAGAAATATAAATCAAGATATTCAAGAACGCATCACCAAGAAAGTCACGTATTATTGTTTTACACAAAAGGTGCTTTAACCACGTGACTCATAAAAGTGATGTGTGAGAACTCAAAAATAAGAAAACTGTCAGGAAGAAGGTATGATATCATCAGAAAGCTATTTTGTCACTTTTATTCCAAATCAAAATTTAGTTTATCGCTCTCCTTCGGAGGTGGAACTAGTCGGTAAATCAGTTTCTTTCATGACTTGATCCAGCATTCCACCAAATTCATCAGAATCGATCACATTATCTTTGTTTTGATCGAACTTCGTGAAGTCATTAGCAATTTTTTCAAATTTCTCTTTCAGATGTGTTGGAACACGTTTCATGAATTTGGCGAATTCTTCTCTTGACAATCCTATTAAGAAAAATGTAAAAATGAAAAGAAACATTACATTTTAAACATGTTTCTTATAGAAAATCGAATAGTACAAAAGTTTCAATTATATCCATATTTTTGGTCCCGAGATCGGAATGAAAATTGATTTGATGAGCACTCACAGCGTGAAAGCCTACCGAATACAGACCCGTATTTCTCCGTATGCAGACTGTGTATAGTAATATACAGTCCAAATACGGATAAATACTAAAATAAGTAATCTTCTTGGCTTTCGCAGCGAATTTTTCGCCTAATGAAAATAAATCTTAATGAAAATAACCTTACCTTGATCCTTATCCAGCATTTCAATATCGGCAGCAACTTTCTCTAACAATGAACGATCCATTGCTCTCATTTTTTCATTTAATTGTTTGAATATCATGTCTTGTAATTTTTGGAATCCCTAACAAAGAAAGTTGATGCATATTATTCCCTGTATATTACCATATAGGGACTGTGTATTACCACATAGGGACTGTGTATTACCATATAGGGACTGTGTATTACAATATACAATGGAAAGGCTCATTTCACCTGTAATTGTTCCTGCATTTGATACATAATATAATAGCTTACCTGTAGTTGTTCCTGCATGTCATCTCTGATTCTTGCCAACTTTTCATTCTCTATAAGTAATTTTTGATAGATTTCTTTGAATTTGTCAGCTTGCTGTTTTAATTCAGTGACGGTAAGTGTAAGTTGATTGTTGTTTTCAATAAATACATTGTTTTGTTCTTGAAGGGCTTTGTTATTTTCAGCAAACTTTTCATTTTCACCCGTCATTCGATCAACCTATAAGATTCAGGTTTAATATCATGACTACATCATAAAATCAGCGCACTTATTAGATGACCTTTCTAAATTGGCTATATCATTTTTACATGGGAAGAAATAAAATAGGTCACAAATAGATCTTTTTATAAAACAATGAATACGAGGCGAGGCGTTCGTTGTTCAAAGTAGAACTTGTACAGTTCTTTTTTATGCAGTGCGTCACTGTCACTGTCACTGCACACATTGGAGGTTATTTCATTGTAAGAAAATCTACTTAGTACAACAAACGCCTCGTTTTCATATATTTTTAAATCGATTGTTTTTTAAATTTTATTTTCAAGCCATGTGGAGTATATTTCAGGATATTCCAATTCTAATACTTTACAGGGCGCTTAGCTGGAAATTATTAGGATCTTTATATGTTATGGTATTACCTGAATCGCAAGACTTTTTGTACCATTCTGCAAGGATTTTATAACCCTAAATACCCTAAAAGGTATTCTGGGAGACTTTTACTGTGACGAAGGCGGATAAAAGAACATTGTAAATTAATAGTTTCAAAAGGGATTTCATAATAAAAAGGGGCTTATATAATGCGAAATAAATCCAGAGAACTTACTTTTTGGTTAGAATCAACTAAAATTTATCAAATTTAACATAAATGAATCTGTACAGAGCTGTGTTGGGTCAATGAGCTTGCAACAGATTCGGTACGAAGAATCCAATCTATTGCAAAATCATTGACACAGTACTCTCCCCTGTAGATTCTATTTTTGAGACGGTCCCTTACCTCTTTTTTTAGGTTTTCATTATTTTCAGCAAATTTCTTATTTTCTTCAGCCATTCTATCAATTTCAGCTTTCAACCTGTTAATTTCATCAGCAAGATTTTGATTATTCTCAGCTAGTTTATTATTTTCTTCACCCATTTTTGAAACTTCTTGTCCTAACTTTTCATTGTTTTCTTTGAACTTATTATTTTCTTCACCCATTTTTGAAACTTCTCCCTATAATAAATTAAGTAATGGGTCTGTTCAGGAACAAGAACAAAATAAACATTTCTTTTTTATAAAGAACACGTTGTCAGTGTTGTTTGTGGGAACAGAGGTGTATAAGGGTTTAGCCTTTACTAGCTTGCCTCGACCTGTGTTTGCCTTTCCTCTGCCATGAGTATAAATCCCTTTGCTCGTTGCCTCATATGACGTCATCAATAACATTAGCCCTTTGGACTGTAGAATGCGGTAAATGACAACGGCCTATTATTTGCGAACCACTAACGTATATGACATAAAATTTGGTACACTTATAAAACAACTCAATACAAACGCTTTGGCATAAAACATATCAGTTGGTGACGTCATTGGTACATGTTATGACGTCATTATTTACGATAAATATGCGTCCAGTAGAATATACTATATGATCTGTAAAATATACAATTTGGTCTGTAATTTCCGAAAGATTCCTATATTTCATTTATTCTTTCCATAAATAATATCTATTTTTTAAAAAGATAGCAGCCTAGCAACAACAGAGACTAATATTGTATATTTTCAAAAAACTTACTCCCTTTTCAAGATTAAGTTACCCCCTGAAAAAATATTCTTAGTCCCAATCCTTAGTAAAAGTTAGGAAAAGTCACCAAATTTCAATACCAAACCATTAATAAGAAAAAGTTATCGCAAAATGAATATGCCACTTTGTGTCCCCATAGGGATAAGAACAGAACATTTGAATTTCTAATCTACCAAACATTGTTTACAAAATAAGCAACCAGGTTGAGTGATAAATCTGCTTAGCAGAAAGGTCTAATGCAATTTTGTATTTTGAAAATACTCACCGTCAGCTGTCCAACTTGTTCTTCCAATTTGATGTTATTTGCTTGAAACTTGTTATTTTCTTCAGTCATTTTGTTTACTTCTCCTTCTAACTTGTTCACATTTTCTTCCAATTTTTTATTATTTGCTTCATACTCTTTATTCAATTCACCCATCTTGGAAACTTCTCCTTCTAACTTTCCAACTTGTTCTTCTAATTTCACGTTATTTGCTGCAAATTTGTTATTTTCCTCTGTCATTTTGTTAATTTCACCACCTAAGCGATTTACTTCTGCTTCTAACTTATTGTTATTTTCTTCAAATTTATTATTTTCTTGTTCAA
>JAULBZ010000984.1:0-24978 GCA_032360805.1 Neoturris breviconis | reverse complement strand
CAACCCCCCCCCCCCCTCTCCTTGAAATAACACCCCCCCCTAAATGGGTCAACTTCCACCTAAAACTTCAGGTAATGGTAACACCCCCCCTAATCGAAAGTGATTGAAAATTTTACATATATCCCGGTACCAAATTAAAATTATATTGTTATGATTATGCCTTGTGTTACCCACACTATGGGTTATGCAGGGTTTTATTGTAAATAAATTTTGAAAATATTAGTCTTTAAAAATGTATATACCTTTAATAAATTATTGATACTGAGTATTTTTATACATGTTAAGTTATAAAGTAAATTATTCAACTAAATTATATATCTACAAAAAAATTAAAAATTTATGGTTTTTATTAACTTACTTAACTTTGCTGCTATGAGAAACCATATAGTAAATAATAAAGTGGAAGTTGGCTTCAGAATATTAGAAAAGAGAGATCTCACAAAGTTGTGTACATAAACATGCCTACTGATCTATATGAGATAATCTTTGAAGATGATGATTCAAATACTCTATTTCAGTTTGAAAAAAGTTATCAAAGAATGAAAGGTTCTATAAGGAATATCGATGACGGAAGATCATTTCAACTTAAGAAAGTTACATCCATTGGAGGAGATAACTGTGATATCAATATTTTGGTATGTTCATCATTAGTATTTCATTTCTAAAATCCCATTATCTTGAACAACATCAAACCTCAAGATAACTATCGAACATTGTCTGTGAAGGAGTGTTTTTTGAGTACAGTTTTTAGATTGGAACAGTGTTTAAGCTGAAAACTGTACTCAAACAACACTCCTCCATAAGTGATGTCCTACAGTTATTTTAAGGCTTGCAACGTTGGGAATTTCTGTTTATTTATTAAGCCTTATTTTTACAAAGGTATCTTTCATTTGTAGTGTTCGAAATAGGAGCAATAGTCACTTTGGTGGAGTGTTTGAACATAGCTTCAGACTTTCTAACTCTAAAGTTGCATACTCATGTGCTGCAAAGAAATGTTGACATTTAAAATGATTACTGACGAAACAAAAGATAATTGTTTGGAATAAATACCACTGGAAAACAATGGGATTATGTAAAAAAATACTCTGTTTTGAAACAATAAAATGTGCTGAAACAGACGGTTATGCCCTGAACACCATTGTTTTGTGGACTTTTTGCCCATTGAGTTATGTCTCAAAGTTTCTTTGTGTATAATTTACTGTGTCATGCATTTATCTTCAGTTTTTCAAATCCCTTTAGTTTTGTCTCCTTTTTCCTAGTAATTCACAAGTGTGATATTTGTCACTTTCTGTTGCTAAACTTTATAATCATCCATCAGTTCTTAATGTTAAAACATATTCACTGTGGCAGAGTTTTTGAACATATGTTTACAGTCTTACGCGAGATACTAAAAATTCTCTCATCCACAGTGATTATTTGCTCTTATTTCAGGTACTCTATAATCATTGTGTTTTAGGGTGCACATCTTGATGGAAGACATGCTGTTATTGAATACGATGAACGTGAAAACTGTTTCATAATCAAAGATTTTAATACATCTCATGGAACATACGTGAATGATTGTAGAGTTCAAAATTCTATTGTAAGATTAGCTCACGGTGATATTCTAAGGTTTGGGCATGGTAAGTAAGATCTTATTATGGTGGTTGAATTATAAACAAACCATCACTGTGGTGGGGTGATTTCTGAGCGGAGCTTCTCATTACAAAGGCAGAAACTATGCTCAAAATCTATCCTCCACAGTGATTATTTGCTCTTATTTCAAGCACTGCTTATTATTATTGTTATTACTTAGACCGTCTCAAAAATAAAATCTACAATGGAGAGTACTGAGTCAATGATCTTGCAACGGATTGGTTTCTTTGTACCGAAGAAACCAATCTATTACAAGTTTGTTGACCTAGCACATTTCTATACAGATTCATTTTTGTTGTATTTGGTCAAGTTTAGTTGATTTAACCCTACCAAAGAAGTTGGTTTGGAGCGAAATTTTGAGATGGTCCCTTACTTGAACCTACTGTAGTTTGAAATTTGTAAAAATATTATCGGCAGACAAGAATATATCAATCTTGAAATCAACTGTAAACAAATGTAAATAATATTGAAAATATTCTCTAAAACTCTATATCACAAAGCCTTCCCGCCATCATTCCACTTTCAATGCTTTCTACATTTTCAATTACTGTCACAATGGTTCTGCAATTGTCATTTTTCTTTAAAGTGTAGTGGTCAAAATAAGAGTAAATAATCACTGTGGAGGAGGGATATTTAAAGCATAGCTTCAGACTTTATAACCTGAAACTATGCTCAAAAATTACTCATCCACTGCGATTATTTACTTTTACTTCGACCACCGAAACTGTTGCAGTTTCATTCTCCTCTTCACAGCTGTTAATTCGATTTCTCCATACATTTGATTGGTGTTTTTAGGTGGACCAAGATTCGATGTTCTTTTGAATGTTCAAAACCATCCTCCTATTGTACAACAACAGGCATGGGATGATAGTAATAATATACAACATTCAAATTTACCATACCTTCCATATCAGTCCTCTGCAAGTAATACTAAACCGTATTCAACAATTTCATATGGCAGACACAATGGATATCATGCACATAACAAAACTACGGAGGTAACTCATTCAGTGAGCAAAAACTTGTTCATAGTCAGCAGTAAAGACGCTATATCTAGAATAACATCAAACGACATTGTTCTAGCATCTTTACTGCAGACTTTGAACAAGTTTCTGCTTACTGGAAAATATCACAGGGTGGATATCAAAATGGTAACTTATATTTCAGTGCAATTGTATTTTTTAATAATTCCACAGGCACTAAAATATTTAGTTTTTGAAATAAATGACATCTCTTTTATAAACGCCCGCCCTCCAAAAAAGAAAAATGTCGGAAATTTATTAAGAAAGGTAATATGGTACTGTAGTTTAAATCAGGTAAAAAGTGAGGTTTTTTAGAAACTTAGCACCTGTCTCTAACAAGTGTCTCCAGTAGTTATTAGATATAACTGTCACTAGGAAGCTTAGCTTTTGGAAACTCAAATGTACGTAATAAATGAGCCGAAATATGATCCATCTACAAATGTCACATTAGTAACATTGAGAATGAATCAAGAGGGCTTTATTCAAGTTTTGTAATGTTTTAGTGAAGTTTTTTTCTTTGTCAAAAATGTTTTGCTTGTTTTCTAATAACGACATATATTAAGCACCAGGGTGCTAATTACAGGATTTACGGTAAGACAATTCAATTATATCTTCTCTATTTTAAAATTAAAGGGGTTCCTACTTTGGTGTGACTTTTATGGTTCACCTACTTATTATCAGGTTACTGTAGTATAAGAGCAGTTTATAAAATACACGACATTCAGTATACTTTGAGTACAGTGGTCAAAATATAATAGTAACCAATCACTGCAGGAGGAATTTTTAAGTGTGAGGTTATTTATTTTTGTTTTTGTATATAGAGCATACGTCCTCATCCTCCCGCACGATCACGTCCAGTCAGTGCAAACCCAACAAAAGGTACATTTTTGGAGTCTGCATCACGACCGCTAACAAGTAGCTTTGTAAAAGATTACTCGACAGTGCATAATCCATGTAAGTTCTTCAAATTCCTCCCTTTCCCAGCAATGCAGAATTAATTTAAGCCCACAGTCTGCTGAAAAATAAATTAAAAACTCAATGAAACAAATGTTACATATTAGATTCACCAGTTATGGCATAATTGTGTTATGCTATACATGTCCATGAGAATGAGAGTTATAGATCTGCGCACTGATGCTACGTTGCTTCAGGTACTGCAAATTAATGCTATATTTTCAAATTACTCTTTTAAACTATTAAAATTTGCTTGATGTCTCTAGTTTGAAATTGCAATGCATATTTTCTTCTTTATTTTAGCTTTAAAAACATCTGATCAAGTTATGGACTTGGTATGTGTAATTTCAAAATAATTAAAACAATAAAACTTCCAGAATTTCAACACCATTGTATTTAAAATATGTGACAGCATACAGTTTGATTAAAACAATTTACATGGTGGAAAACCACAGTTTAAAATTGTGTGTTTATTATTATTATAATAACTTCCATTTGTTGTCGTACATACCTGTTGTAAGATACCTGATACCTTTTTATCTTGCGATGTTTTTAGCCCACCAAACAAAGTTTGGATAGACTATTGCTATCACTTTGCAGTAGCAGAGGCGGTGGCAGCCCGGTGGCAGCCCAGAGGCGGTGGCAGCCCGCTTTTCTTAATAGAAAATGTTCTCGATGGGTTAGCATTTTAAAATTCGGTACCAGCATTTGTGTCAATATTCTAGAAGGGCTCGCCAAAAATGTTTTGATTACGTTTACTTGGTCTCGAGTTTTGGGCAAAAAGGGTCCAAATCGAGTTTTTGGACCAATGGACCGACAAGGTGTGGTACCATCCTGAAATTTGGTTATGACATTCTGGGCAATATTACGAGACTGCTGGCTAATTTTTTTTTCAATTTAGTCAACTCGTCGGGACCGAATATCAGTGAAAAAAGGATTCTTTCAAAAGTGGAAACTTAAAACATTTTCTAACATTTGATTTACATTCACCAAAATGTATGATTTTTGTTGGCTTATAAGGATTTGGCCAGAATTAAAATTGGACTCTGAAAATCTTTGACAATTAACTTTTCTATGAGACTTTAACCATGAATCTTTTTTTGGCAGCCATCCATTTTGTTGTATTTTAGGGAAGCTATCTCCTCGATTTTTTGAGATGATAAAAAATGTAATAAATAATTTTTATTATTTCAAGAATTAAAATTTGGGTGTTTATCCTTGACATTTAATTTCACTACTCTCCTTTACAGTGACTTGACATAATTTTACCTTGATAAAGGTGTTCCAATTGTTTATTTGACTTGAAACTTTATCAACTTAATAAGGACTGAAATCCTAATGCCATGTAAACCTTCGGTGTTTATCCAGAATATGAAATTTCACTACTCTCCTCCACAGTGACCTGACATAATTTTACCTTGAAAAAGTTGATCTAAATGTTTATTTGAACTGAAACTTTACCATCTTAGTAAAGACATACTATTTCAAATACTGACATATAATGAGTGTATGCAAATCATATTTGTGTGCGTAGGTTTAACTTTCAGTTGGTTTGGTGGGCTACATTCAATACCGTACCTTTACTGAATGTTATCTTTATTTATCAGGAAGGACGTTTATTGAAGATGGGAGATGAATTGAGCAGGCTTGCATCATATGAAGCTGAATGTTTTCGAAAAGATAGTGTTATTGTTACTTTACGAAATGAGTTAGAACAACTTCATAAAGGAGTAGATTATAATCAGTAAGTGTTCATTTCATTATGCTAATGCTATTTGGTTTCTTCGCTACAAAATATTTGTAAAAAATGTTTCATCCATGAAGGTATAACTTACAATGGCCACATTATTATGGTAAAGATAAAATTGCAACTAAGCTTGTTCCATCGACAAGCTTGCAATCGATTGGCTTCTTTGGTATGAAGAACCAATCAGGTGCAACATTGTTCACCGAGTACTCTTCTACGCATTGTTTTGTGCATAAAATCAAACTTTATACCCTGAAACCATGGTCAAAATCTCTCCTTTGCAGTGTTTATTTGCATCTATTTGGATCCATTTAGGATTTTGTAGCCAAACATTTGTAAAATTGATATGGTTATTTTTAGTTCCTTATCGGAAGACCATGCTGCAAGGTTGTCGTCTTTACAATCACAAATAACATACAAAGATGACGAAATTAAAAGATTACAAGATGAAAATCGCAGATTGGTAAGTTTATCAGACAGTAAGGATGTTCTTAGTATAATAAGAATCCAACCGTTTACAAGCTCACTTACTCAAAATTCTTGCTTATTCGGTCATATTTAAATTCAATCAAAATATAATTTTGCCAATCATCACTTTGGAGGAGAGATTTTTCAGAATATTCTCAGCCAATTTGGCTGAACATATTCTGAAACATGGGTCCTCCATAGTGATGACTGGCAATTATTTCAACCCCTAATTTATTATTTTTTTTTTAAGAACTAAATATTTATATATTCTGAGGTTTTTTTTAAAAAACAAATAAACAACATTTTAATATTTCAAGCAATGATTTTCCACATTATTTAACCATAGCTCCAGTTAAACACCTATGTTTCTTCAGCTATCGTTATAGCTGAAACTAACCTACATAAACTTCTTTTGTTATTATAGAAAAATGAAAGACTCAATCACAGAGCAACGGATCAAATTGCGGATATGAAGACTCAATTAACCAGACACGAACAAAATATATCTATGATGGAAAATGAAATAAGAAAGTCCAACCAAGAAAAGGCTCAAATGTCAATGCTAATAAATACTTTGCAAAAAGAAATTACTGCAAAAGATATCACGCTAAAAAAATCTAAATCAGAAACTGAAAGATGCAGAGTTGAAATACGAAATAAAGATATGGAACTCTCATCCCTTGCTGGGAAGGTTTGTTGTTTCATTGGTTTGTATAAAAATGAATAATCACTGAAGCTGTGCTCAACATCCCCTCCTCCACAGTCTTTATTTGTTCTTATTTCAAACATCGTTGTTTCATTTTGGATCATTTCAAACAGAAATTTTGATATTAATTAGTTATTTTCATGCTATGTTCACGCAGTTAAACTATTGGGCAGCAAGAGGGTGTAAAATAAAAGGACCCTTTGTAAAGCTACGTTTACATGCTACGATTAATCTGGCCGATTTTGGCTACCATGTTACATGGTACAGATTTTTCTGAGTCGTAGCCGTTTTTCAAGATGGTAGCTAAAATCGGCCCGATTAATTGTAGCGTGTAAACGTAGCTTAAGAATGAATCACTTTCTTAGTGGATTAATTTCTTTGTCAATTAACTTAACCTGTGTCTTTGGAATTACAATATTTGAACACGTTAGTACCAGGCACGATACCTATGTTTATCTCTGTAATAACTATATCCTGGGTTTACAAAATCTGCTCTTAATTCCTTAAGTTCGCTTTCCATAAATTAGAAAATTAAAATTGGAGTAAAATATAAAGGGGCACGAAATTTAAGTGGATTAAGGTACTTAGGACTCAAGCAAACTCTTATTCCCTGATACACTTATTATTATGAAACAATGAAAGTTCCCTTCAGTCTAACTTCTGATTGGAGTGACGAAATTTGCCATTACCATATGCCAAGATATTCTAATAATACTTTTGTTTGCTCTGTCTTTCTCACAGTGACTAACTATAAAAAAAAGTGCGCTTATTTTTCAAAGATATTTTAAAAGAAAATTGGCCACGTAATGGTGGCAAGGATTAAGGCTATATCCATAAGGGTTTTTGGTAAATGTTGAAAATTGCAAAATCTTTAAAAACTTGGTGAAAATTAGTTAAATCGGAAAATAAGGGGAACTGGGTGTGGCACCTTAATAAAAATTGAAATGAAGATTTCACAGTATCTAAAATTCAAGTTAGTGTTTTATAAAATAGTCGACTCAGTATCTGTTTTTCCATTTTCATAGTATGTTAGGAAACTGATAGGAGGTGTCGGCTTTTGACCAATATCTGGGCAACCAATGGCACTAGAAGACCTGAAATTTGACACACTTGTACATAATACGGTTATTATCAGACTTAAAGTTCTGTACCAAATGTTTATAAAAAGGTTTAAAGTAGCTATTTTGTTTTCTTTGTTAACCTCTTTGGAGTGTTATACAATACAAATGAAAATGTTTGTTATTTCTTTTACAGATCTCATCCCATTCTGCTCTTAAACAAGCTGAAACCGATTTGAAGAAAAAGGATGAAGATATAGGAAATCTCAAATATGTACGTATGTTTGCTTCGAAACTTCAGTATAATCTGTACCAATGCAGGAATTATGTTTTAGTATGGTTTTAGGCATCACAGCATAAACCTATGCTAAAAAACCTCTCCTACACAGTGATTATTTACTTTTATTTCAATCATTTTACACAAAAATGTCTATCAATCTCAGAATTTTTAACTCTACTTGAAGATTATTTTCGAATGTTTATTGTTATTTAGGTAACACAATGCCGAAATAAGAAAGAATAATCACTGTGGATTAGTGATTTTTGACCATAACTTCAGGGCTTTATAGCCTGAAGCTATGTTAAAGAATATCTCCTCCACAATGATTATTTTTTCTTATTTCGAGAACCACGTGAATCAGATATTATAATTATGTTTTTTTTCAAACATGTAAACAATAACTTTCATATTATTCCTACATCCCCAATAGACAAAAACCTGTTCAAAGTCTGCAGTAACATTGCTAGAACAACATTGAAGACATTGTTCTAGCACTTTTACTGCGGACTTTGAACAAGTTTTTGCTAACTGTGTTAGTTATTTGTGTTGTGTGAAAAGTATAAATGTGATCCTCAGTGATGACCAGCAGTTATATTAACTCCAGCTACTGTATTTATACCTGACATTTTTTATGTAAACTTAATTTTTATTTAGCGACTTCGGATGACAGAAGACAAGCTAAATAAACATTTGGCAAGTTATCAAGGGCTTGAAGATTCTTTATCACAATCAAGTCTTTCAGTCACTGAAACTGAAAAGGTGGGTCTCTTATTGACATGAGTGCTGAGATGGGCTCTTGTTGCTATCACAATGTTGGAAGCCGTAATAACCTTATTATTCATTTGAATATATTTTTGAAGTGCTAAAATTGAAAATTGGTGTCAGCATTCTAGATAAAATGCCAAAAAAGCTTGCAAACTTTTTATTGATAGCACAAAGGGATTTTACATTGAATACTAGCTAGTGATCAATTTAGTGGGCTTTGTGGGTTTTGTGGACCCTGATGCATGGTATTCTTGCCAGAGTTTGTTCACAACACTGTCAGAAATCACCTATGGAAGTGTGTTTTTTGAGTATGGTCATCATCAGCTGAAAACTAAATTCAAAAACGCCCCTCCACAGTTTGTGTGAGACAGTTATTTTATATCTTGTTGTTCTCATACACATCCAGCGATCAAATTAAATAATCGCTGTGTAGAAGAGATTTTATAGACTAAGGCTATGCTCAAATTTCAGTCTCCTCTACAGTGATTATTTACCCTTATTTTGATCACTGACATACATTTTAATTAGTTCTTAATTTTACGTATTTTAGTCAAACCAATCTCTGCAAAAAGAATTACAGTATACGAGGTCAAAATGCAGCCAATTGGAACGTGATGAACAGTCTTTAAAAATTGAATTTTCAAACTTCAAAAGAAAGGTAAGTTATGGTTGTTAGTGACCTAATATCATTTGAAAAGTATAATGGCTTCCTATGTGTCATATAAGAGGTGTCATCCATTTAGTTATGTTTGTATGAACTGGGAATTTTTATGAAAGCATTTTCTTTCTTTTTTATAAAAAAATTATACTATTCTCTGTATACGACGAGAAGAGGCTAAGTCATTACCCAACATATGTATGTAGTTAAGAGATTTTTAGTACTTTAATTTGGTTAGATCGCCATGAAGTATTGAGTCAGTACTCTCTTCAGTGGATTTTATTTTTGAGACGGTCCCTAAAAAAACTAAATTTAACCAATTGCAACAAAATCGAAACAAAAAGATGTTATGGAAACAAACAGGCAATGGGTTGGTTTCTTTGGTACGAATAAACCAATTCATTGCAAGATTGTTGATTCAGCACCCTTCTCTTTAAATTTAATTTTTGAGATCTAATCACTGTATTACTATTTTCAGTATGAGAAATTCCATCAAAGTGTTGCAGAATTTATTGGAAGAGAAGGAAAGACAGTTTCAACTGTACTTGCTGACGATGATGTTTTAAATTATATTCACCAGCTAAAAGATGAACGAGACAACGCACAAAATAGATTAGAAGATGTTTTGATGGAAAAGGTTAGATTTTTATTGTTTACTAACCATGGTTTTCCACTTTCCACAATTCTTCGTGGAACATGTGATGTCAATTTCTACGCCTGTGCATTTTCCGTTTCATTTCCGTTCTGCAGAAAATATTCTGAAGTGGAAAACGACTTTAAGAAACCAGTGCTTGAAATAAGAGTAAATAATCAATGTAGAGGAGTGATGTTTGAGCATAGTTTTAGGCTACAAACCCTAAAGTTATGTACAAAAATAGTAAATACTGTACAAAAAACTTTGAAATATTGAAATATCCTATTAATGCCCCTCCCAACCAAACACCCCTCCCATTTAAACACCCATGTTAAAACTTGAACGTGAAAAATTCAACGTTAAAGCGGTCATTTATTTTTTATTTACTTGTTTTTATTTGCTCTTATTTTGAACGCTGACTAAATCAAGCCTGAAAATAACTGTCCTTAGTTACATGTTGAAGAGTGTTTTGGAGTATAATTTTCAGCTTTCAAAAAACACTCGTCTACATGTGATGACATCCAGCAATTTTGAGACTTATTATAATTTCAGATAGAGATAGAAAAGCGTTCATATGATGGTGATTCATTGGATAGTATGCAACATATATTATCAAACATGGAAAAGAGGCTCGGACAAAATGGAAGATCTTGCAAAAATTTAGATAGAGAGTTACAAAAACTTCAAAACTTTGATGTACCTGAACAGTTGGAATGGATTAAGGTTACAATTTGAGTATTTTTTACCATTGTCCCCATGTGTAATGAATAAAGTGTATAAGGAATATTTTGAAGTTTGCTGATAAATCATATGGTTCAGTTTTAAAAAGTGGTTTTAAATAAACAATTTTACAAAGATTACTGATACAACATACAATAACCAGCATACTGACCAATAGTCATGAACCCCTATCCAAACGTAAAGTTAACTACAACTGTTTCTGTAGATATTATGTTGCTGTAGGCGAGCTTTTTATCTGCTTTTAATGTTTATTAGAAAGGAACTTTATTTTGATTTCTGTGTGATTTAGAATGATGTGTAAATAAAAGTAATAACTAATGTTCACTGTATATAATAGGAAGGGTTTTTGAGCATTACTTCAGGCTCTCTAGCCTGAAGTTATGCTCTAAGATCGCTATTCTACAGTGATTATTTTTTATATTCTTATCATGTGGCTGACAAGCCTGAATATAACTACCGGACATCACCTGTGTAAGAGAGTTTTTTTGGTATAGTGTTCAGCTTTACTAAAAAAACACTCCTCCACAGGTGATGTTCGGCATTTATATTCAAGCTTGGATGATGCTTTACTATTTTTAATACACAGTCTTGTATAAAGATATCTGGGACTGTGGAAAACGTAAACACGTTAAGATGGGCAGTTTTTAAATCAAGCCTTTGTAGAATTTTACTATTTTGTCGCACTTCAGCAGAATCTTTTTAAGCTATATGACCTTCTCTCCCTCATTTTATTTTATATAGAATTTACCAAGTATTAAAGTAACTGGATTCACTGTGGTGGAGTGCTCGTGAGTATAGGTGCAAAGCTAAAAACTGCGCTAATAAGCACTCCTCCACACGTGGTATCTACCAGATAATTTCAGGAATGATTGGTAATATTTCGCAATCTTTAATTTTAGAACTTCATCACATCGTTTTTATCACAAGAATATACATGGGAACAACAAATTGAAGAAGCATTAGAATCTATGATTGAAGATGCTGAGAATCACCATCTTGATCCTGCGATGCTAATACATCGTTTGCACAAGAAACTAAAGTTAAATCTTGAAAAGATTAATGATCTGGAAATGAAGTATGTATTTTGTGTGTTTTCGTTTTTTTTTTTAGTCAGAAACAAATAAATTATCCTCCATAGTGATAATATTTCTATCCCTTGGGAATGTCTGTCACTGCAATTTTTAGTAAGAGCAAAGAATCACTGTAGAGAGATTTACAAAGAGATTTATAAAGATTTACAAAGCCTGAAGCTCAAAAGATCTTTCCATGGAGATTATTTTCTCTTATTTCGGCCACAGATACATTATAAGTTCCGCTGCTCAGCACCTGCAAAAATAATTATATTTATTGAAAGGTGTAAATGCTTAGCAATTGTAATCATTTACATAAGAACATAATAAATAGATTTATAAACTTTTCTTTTACTTTACTTAAAGATAAATATTTGTTATATTTATCTATATTTTCATTTTTGCAGCGTCGACAAATCGCTTTTATTTAAAAATATTTTAATAAAGAAATATAAACCAATCAAAATTATTTATTTAGTTTGTTTGATTGACATTAATTCATGGTTCGATAAATTTATCAACATTAATGTTTATTTTAACAACAATGAAAACTGGTATTTTGACTTTTAATTTTTGCAGCGTTGACGAATCACTTTTATCTAATTCCACAACCACCTAACTGCTGACACATGCAATTTTATACCATACTGGATGAGCATCTTATATAATATTTATCTTTGAAGTTGGAGAATATTTTGAGAATCAGATAAAATGGATCTTGGTGTTATAATCTCCTTGGTTGCCGTCTTTTAAAAGCTTATTATCTCGTAACTTACGGTGTTTAAAATATTAAGAGCAAATAATCACTGTGGAGGAGGAATTTTTGAGCAATTGAGTTCTTATTTGGAGCATTGAATTTTTCTTTTATAAAACTTCTTCCCCCCCCCCCCTTTTTTTTTTGCTCTTCAACCATCTCCAAATATTTTCCAACAAAATTCCAAATTATTTTCCAACTGAAAAGTCAACAAGCTTGCAACGGGTTGGTTTGCTCAGTGTATAGAAACCAAGATTGTTGACTCAGTACTCTTCTTTACTTGTAATGTTAATATTTTATGGTTGCAGGTTTGATTATTCACCAAGAAGATGGTATAAAAACAATGATAAAAGGTTAAACATTAAATCATTTAAAATAATCTCTAATTTAGTTAATATTCTAAATTCTAAATCAATGACAACCATTGTGATAAATTTGTCTAACTTCTGACTAAAATTCGTTAACAAAGCTAAAGGATTTTCATTTCTTAATAATAATGAAAGCACAATTTTAAGGATGGTAAAGTTGATAGATCATAATTATTCTTAAAGTATCTCACTTATCTCATCAGTGGGAACCAAGATTAAAGGTATATGGAGAATAGAAACTGAATAAATTTAAAAACCAATGTGAAAAAGCTGACAATTTCTAAGTTCATTTTACTCACCATGTTGGAGATAATACCAAGTAATCAGAGGAGTGATAATTTGAATGATGCTGAATATAAGAGTAAATAACCACAATGCAGGAGTGATTTTTAAGCGTAGCCTCATTTCTAGCCTCAAGCTATGCTCGAAAATTGCTCCTCCATAGTGGTTATTTGTACTTATTTCCAGCAGAACTGTACACTGGAGGAGAGATGTTTGAGCATAGCTACTGGCTTTAAACCCTGAAGCTATGCTCAAATACCACTCCTCTACAATGATCATTTGGTCTTTTTTCAAATACTGCAGTACCATGTTCTGTATTTGGTTAGTTTTATTGGAATTATCGGTCTGTCAAGACATTTTCATTCCTTATTTTGTCTTTATAGAATCGACTCTGTTGAAAATGAACATTTGAAAATGTATAGCGAAGTCAAAGAAAAACTAAAAGACAAGTATAAGAAGAAAACTGAAAAAGCATTGAAAGAATTAAGAAATTCTGAAGAAATGAAGAGTGAGAATGAAATTAGACTAATGAAGGAAGAAGAACAGGAAAAATTATGTGCTGCATTACGAGCCCAAAAAGAGTTATATGAAAATGATATTGGAAGTGTTTCACTTTTGTCTGAGGTACTAATTAATTTGCCTTTTGTTCGAGGTACTAATTAATTTGCATTAACAGTAAAATTATACAAAAAATACTCTGTGTTTTAAAGATTTTCATTGTAAGCATAAACCATCAACTGAATTTCTTTATAGAGGATTGAATCATTGAAAGTTGAGCACCGAAGAGCACGAGATGAATTTCAACAACTTCAAAGAGATCTAGATGAATCCAGAACAAACGAAGTAAATATTATAACATTTCTGTGTTTTGATTTGATGAACTATTAAGCTATAGTAGTTTGGTAATTTATCCAGAGCAAATTTATAGGAATAAATGTTCCAACTGGTCAAACAAGAGTTAACACCATGATTACCACCAGTCATGGAAATAACCCCATGCTATCACACAACGTCTAATCAAATTTAAATATTACCTCGTTGATTAAACCTTGCTCCTGTTAGATCCTGCCCCAACTATGCGGTACGTTGGTCAACAAGGATAATTATTCAATTTATGAAAAACACAACACTCAAAATATATTATTCTCACAACTCTAAAGTACCTTTAAAAAGTCAGAAATAATTTTTTCTTTAAAACTCTTTGTAAACTCGTGAACAGTATGTTTACTTCATACTGATCAATTTGATTCGATTATTATTATCATGAGTAATAACCAATTATGTTTTGCTGTCCTATTTTTTGTTTCTTCTAGGTATTTATACAAAGTCTCATTTGAGTAGTGTGTTTTTTGACATGTTATTCTATTACTAGTGTATTGAATTATGTTTTGTTACTTTTGGTCACAATTTTTGGGCTTTTTCGAGGATTCTTTGATCGTGGAAGTAGGGTTATATAATATATTACTTCGTAGGTTGTGGATGCTATGGTATTTTATATGGTGAATTTATTTTTTACAGGTATCATTGCAAGAGAAGCTTAATGAACAAGCGATGGCATATCAATTAAAGGAGGAGATATTAGAGAGTAAATACAAAGCAAGAGATAACGAATCAGTACAGTTACTTAAGGTTCGAGATTTATTTTATATATTTTAGTCTGTGCACATGGATCAATGATTAACTACAAGAAATTAATTGCACAGAGTACAGTGTGAAAGACTACCGAGTATGGACTGGTGTATCAAATATAGCCTGTATAGATAGTCTGTATTCAGTAGTCTTTTGCACTGTGAAGACTTTTTTCGGACGGTCTTGAACAATGTTGTAGTGATTGAAAATGGACTGTTGTTCCATGAGGTGTATTTTGTCTGAATTCTATCACGTTAAATTCAAACAACAGAGAATAACCCACAATAAAAATAATAAAAAAATTGTTTTGGTTTTGATTTTATATCTTATTCGAAAAAACTGTGAAATATTTACAAGATAACGTACAATTACGTTTGTAGTAAAATCATAACAAAGATAGCGATAAAATAAGCAAGCTCTTTTGTTATTTTTCCAATGTGATTTGAATACGCTAGTTGACAGGTATACTATAATTTCAATAATTTTCTGAGATTTGTTTAAAAATTCTATACAAAGTTTCTGTTATCAAGTATGTAGCAGTACTGGAAATAAAAGCAAATAATCACTGTGGAAGAGCAGCATTTGAGCATTACACACTTGTGATCTGAAGCTATGCTAAAAACAACTTCTCCACAGTGATTATTTGTTTTTTCTGTATTGAAAAGCACTGAAAACCGTTTTATAATGTTTTTTATTCAGGATCAAATTCGTGAGTTAACCTTAACGATAAGTTCGTTAGAAAGTACTATTCTTGACATTAATAAAGAAAAAAAAGAAATGGAGTATACATTGATTGATCTTCGCCACACAATGAAAGGTAAACGCACTGATAACATCTGAGTACTAAGACAACCACTGTGACAAAATATGATTTTACATTAAGGGAAGAAATTTTCACAGAAAGATCCCAAAATCTTTGTGGAATTAAAATTTGCAGTCTAGTCGCTAGAAACGGAAGTAATGTTTGCTATTAATAGTTAGAAAGGACAAATTTATGTGTTTTTTCTTGCTTATTTCTTGTGATAAATCATCGAAAATACTGAAATATATAAAAATTATGAAATTCGTTTTAATGATTGAATTGTTTTCTGTGAAATTTGCGGAATTTATTTTCATGATTGATTGAGGATTAATACGTGCCTAAAAGTCTGTTTTGCTATAATGAATTTTCTTTTTATCTTTTTTATAGAAGGAAAATTAGAGAAAAAGAAACTGAAGAAAGAAGAAATAAAAGCAAATTACAAGTTAAAGAAGGATATTGAAGAATTAAATATTCTCAACAGCTCATTAAGGTTTCTTCTATAAACTTTTTTAATACTATAAATTGAGAAATGTTTACTTGGAGAAATTTTTGCTGTTTTGTGGCTAAAAGGGTCTTCTGCTAAACTAAATTAAGTTCTTGGCTTCACCCATGAAAGAAAATCCACACAAACTTCAAATGTTTTATATTTCAAAAAACGAGGAAATTTGTTGGAAATTTGTTGGAAAAAGCATTCTGTTCAGGTGCAACAGTAAAAGTAAATATGCATGTAAAATTGTTTAGGGCTTCATCACTGATAATAAATCTCCACAAAAAAAACTCTTGTAGAGTGGGATTAATACAATAATATCTAAAAAAATATAAGAAAATTTATCTCCATAAAGTCGCTTCAAAAAAATGTGTTGATTGTAATAATTATACATTTTTTTAAAATAGCCAGATAAAATATCGGAGTATTGTACATTGACGTTTCATGATTCACGACTTCAATTTCTACCAATGGAAAATCTCTTTTTGGCTTTCGCAATAAATCTTTTGCCTCGTGGAAATCAATCTTATATGTCAAGTCTTAAATCACCTGCTTTAAAAACACTCTCCACAAACCAACAGTTATTTTACAATCTCAATTATTTTAATTAGGAAACAAGCGCATGATGCAGAAAAGGAACGTGATGAACAAAAGAAAATTGCACAATCCATGAAAAGTGATTTGGATGGTGTTTCTGCAAAATTAACTGATTTAAAGGGTATGTTTAGAAAATAGTCTGATGAAACTAACTTTACCCCTTTCTTCCAATTTACCTGCTGTTTTTATTAATGAATTAATAATAATAATAATGAATTAAAGTTGACTTCAATAGGTAAAACTTTGTTGTGAAAGTCAAAAGAAGACATTCCATTGGTAGAAATAGATGTCATAATTATGTGTGACATCAATTTCAACCAATGTCTTCTTTGGATTTCGCAGTGAATTTTTTCGCCTAGTAGAATTCTATCTCAATGTAATTTCAAGTAAGAATTTTGAATTTGCCATCTAGAAATTGTTTCCTTTACGATGAAAAAACTGATTAAAACTCACTTATTTGCTTTTTTAGAAGCATTCCCATGAATAGTGTATTGATAACTGAGACACTGCTTATTATTTAGCTGAAGTGCAAGATGAAGAAAAACAAAAGATTGAAAAGTTACAAGAGAAAACTAAAAAACAAGAAACAGATCTGCTTGAACAACGTAAACAACTTTTACAATTATCAGCACTTGTTGATGAACAAAAAGCGAAGATTATCGAACAAAATTCAAAGCTTGTTGCTCAACATAATACACTAGCATTTCAAGCTGATGGATTGAAAGAAGTTCATTTCTCAGATGAGAAAAATCAGGAGAAGAAAAAAAAGGTATGGATCAAGAATTAAATAATCACTGTAATGGAGGGATCGCATAGCTATGCTCAAAATTTACTCCTCCATAGTGATTATTTGCTCCTATTTTAGTCTCAGATAATCTTCACCATAGAGATAATGTTTTACCATGCATGGCAGTACAGAGACATTCATTTATTGGTGTTTTTGCACCAAAAAAAACTAAACATCATTCATCACATTCAAGAACTATTTTCAAAATACTTTTGTGTTAATAATATTGAACAGTTGTCGAAATAAGAGCGAATAATCACTGCGGAGAAGTGATGTTTGAGGATAGCTTCAATGTCTTTACTCCTATTTTGACCATTGTTACGTCAGTATCTTATGTTCATAGAGGTATACCATTTTAATTGTTTTTTTTAACAAAAGAATCAATCAATTTTCAAGTTCATTTATATACTATTTATAATTTTAGTTTCAAAATGTACCATCCACCGATTTAATAAAGATTGGCGAACATTGTTTAAGTAAACGTCATGAACAGGTGCTTGCTAAACAAGGAGCAGCGTTAAGTGATTTACGTGCATCTATTGGTAATCTGGAAAAGATTCAACCACCAAGTAAGAATTTCAATGCTCAAAAATCACTCCTCAACAGTGATTATTTGCTCTCATATCAAACATTGCAGAAGGACATATAAAATTGTTCTGATTACGTCATGTTCAAATTATGCGTCTCTTGTCCTATAAGTAATGTTTTACTGCACCAAACAATCTGTTTGAATTAATGAATGTTTGAATTAGAGGAGTTTAAATTTACTGTGACTTCAACAGTATTCATATTTTTTCAATCTATATTTTATATTTTTTACAGAAATATTCACATGTATATTACAGATTATTTACATGCATAACTTCAACGATTCCTAACATTTGTTATTATAAATTCCTAGAAATTATTTTTTTGCTACCAGTGATCAAAATAAGAGCAAATAATCACTGCAGGAGAGTGTATTTTGAGCATAGCATAGCTTCAGGCTACAAATACTGAACCTATGCTCAAAATGTTTTTCTCTTCCTGTATTTCCTGTAATTAGTGCCCAGGTGCTAATGAAATCATTTTCTAAGGGTTTTAAGAGCTCACTAAATACAGAGTATTTCCGTACAAAGAGGGAGAGGTGCTTATTAGAAGGGACACTTACTTCAAGAAGTACTTCAATCATCGGTTGTGTTTATTTGAATATACTTAAGGCAGCTTTTACATGGACCCTTAAATGAGTTTCACCCTAAACAATCTTCTATTTGATTGGTTTCTTCTTTCGAAAAACCAATCAAATGGAAGATTGTTTAGGGTGAAACTCATTTAGGTGTCCATGTAAAGGCTGCCTAAGAAGTATCTCAAAGGTTTTACTAAGAAAAGTCCTGAGTTGATGATCTTGCAATAACTTCCGGTCATCACTGTGGAGGAGAGAATTTTCGGAATATTTTCAACCAAATCGGCTAAAAAATGTTCCACAGTGATGGCCAGCAATTCGTTGCAAGTTCATTGACATAACACCTTTTGTGCAGTTTCAATTTTGTTGAATGTCGCTTTTGAAATGAAATTTGTTCCTCCGACGTTATTCTAGCATCTTTTCTGCGGACTTTAAAAACAAGTTTTATTTTTGTCTTTTTCTAGATACTTACCTAATAGATTGGTTAGATAAATATTATCCTACACATAAACACAAACATATACATAACATAAACAACAATAACAACAATGAAATAACATAATGAAATGTTTAATCAGCCATTATATTCAAGTAAAGACTCATAAATATGCATAATACAAACATGTAAATAGTCAAATTTAACTAAGCATCCATTACTAAACTTACATATTATACACACCTATAACGAATTAGAAATCATAACATGAAATGTATTTTTAAATTATAGAATCTGCTATTAAACGTGTTACTATAAAAGAACCTCACAAGAGAACTATAAAAGAACCTCACAAGAGAAGTAACTCTGTTAGATAATAAATGAGACTGGTTTTATTATTGTAATCTAAATTGGTTAAATTGATTGGTTTAAAATAAGTCATTTTAGTGTCTGCAAAGAAGAGTGATATGTCGGTGAATTTGTAATTTTCTAAAAATGCAATACAGTGTTCAAAGTAAGAGCAAACAATCACTGTGGAGGAGTAATTCTTTGGCATGGCTTCAGGCTGTAAAGCCTGAAGCAATACTCAAATATCCCTCCTCCACATTGATTGTTTGCTTTTATTTCCAACATTGCCATACTCTTCTTCACAGATAATATAAGATTAGTTAAATTATAATGACGACTGTTCGCATTTATTTGTAAAAATTTTGTAAATTTATAATGTGCATAACTTTTGATTTGTAAATATAAAGAGAATATTATTTAAAAATGGATCTGTGCAGAAGTGTGTTAGGTCAATGAGCTTACAATAGATTGGTTTCTTCGAGACGAAAAAACCAATCCATTGCAAGATCATTGACTCAGTACTCTCCTCAATAGATTTTATTTTTTCCCTAAAATAAATAAATAAATAAATAAAAATAAATAATTAAATAAAACATAATCGTCTCGTTACTTATTATTTAAAACCTAATTAATTGAGTTAATACTATTATTGAATTGAATATCAATTCTTGCTATTGCAAATCCTGTTTGATGCAGAACATTTTGCCTCCTTTATTAAACATGTTACACGCTTTATTTTTTATATAAACATAGAAAATTCGATCTGATCTGCTTCTTAAAAATTGTCCACTTCTTGTGTTTGCTTAAAATATATTTCATAATGTGCTTAGTTTGATTGACGTTGAACGTACTCACATTTTATGTGTCCTGCATTGTGAGGCTGAATGTTTTTTTTTTTGTAAAAGTTGCAAAATGCAATGTTGAGTTTTGAGTCTGCTGTTCTTGACCCATTCTCAAGATCTTCAATTTTCAACTTTACGTTCCTATGTTCTTATGAAACAAAGCAGATCGTCTCCAATCACTACTGTTTTGGTACATCAAAATTATGTCAGAGAGCTTGCAATTGATTGGTTTGTTCGTAAAATCAACCAATCAATTTGCTAGATTTCTGACTCAACGTTCTTCTTTGCATAGTTTTTTTATACTCACCCTTAGTGAGTTCCTGCTTCATATGTCTATGTTACATATCATTGTGTTATATTTGTACTATCAATGCTCAAGTTAGCACCACTTTGATGGAAATAAGTTGTCGAGGGGAAGGGAGGAACTAATCTTTGTCTTGAAACTTGTGCAAAATTTTGGTTATTATTGTCTAATTGGTTCATTGATAATTAAACATCATCTGAAACCACCTCACAGATTTCTAGTATTCCTTATGTAAAGGTTATAAAAGGTTTGTTCACTGCTTTATAATGACATAGGGGATACCATTTTTTTGTGGCTGATCCATGGTCGAAGATTTTTCTGCTTAATAACCTCCATGTTCTTCTAAACCATTATGAATAATAGACCTAAGCCTTTTCAAAATGACAATTTACCTCCCAGGAACAATCAACAGAATATATTAAAAGAAGTATTAGAAATAGAGATAATGTTAGAAATAGGGATAACATCAAAAATTAATACAATAATTATAAAAATGGTAAACATGGATGCTTGATTAAGCATAATTTGAAAAGAGCAGGGTGTGGTTATTAAATAGTAATGGGAAGTATGAAGAATGTTGTGTAACAAAATATTCTTTACACACTTCTTACCATGCCCTTTAATATAGTGGGTTTTTAAATGAAATTATGATTTTACTTGACGTTTTTATTCCTTTTTTTGATCAGGGCAGGAGGAGAAGCAGAACATGTATTTGAATAAGTGACTTTATTATTTCTATAATATATTTGCTCAAGGAGAGGGCGTGCTTAATTGAGAGAGTTGCCTATGTAAAAATATTCACTCAAAGGTGTGCTTTATCAAGAGGGAGAACTTAATTGAGAATTTACGATTTATATATAAATCATGTAATAGTTTCAGTCCCGAAGCGCTACACGTTAATGTTTTATAAAAAACTTAGGATTTGAGCGAGAATTGGAGTCATTTATTTTTCTCAAGTTTCTTATTTGTTTCTTAAATTATCAAAGTTAAAACTGTACATACTGCTAACAAAAATAAAATCATAACAAAAGATACAAAATAAAACAGTTTGTTTAACATTTTCTGTTTTTTGTGACAAATAAATTTTGAAAGAAGAGACCTGAAGAGACTGTTTGCAAATTTCAGTTCTGTGTTTCTTATTTTTTGACCAAAATTCAGAACTGTTTCTTATAAAACTGTTTCTTACATAATAAAAGATGTGTAGTAGATCAATCATAAGATGAATGGGCTGTGCTTCTCAAGTTTTCAATTTGTTTTAAAGGCAAGCCTTTTGTTAAAGTTTAAAATTTTGAAAGTGTTAACAATATTAGCCATTTTGTTGTGGAGGCTCGTTTTAAATGGGTAGAGGCAGCATTACATGGCAGTAATAAAGGACAGTAGTTAGCAACTATATTAGTAAATTGTAACATTTGCAATACTTAAACATCAGATCTTCTAGCAGACAAAAATTGAAATTTTCTTCTTTTTCATATTTATTAAGATCAGATTTCTGCCCCAAACAAAAATATAAAAATGTTACAATGTTAAAATTAACAAACTGTTTTATGTTAAAAAATTACCGAATTATGGTCCCATATACCTCCATAAAGGACTATGTGTTGCTGTATAGCAATATAGAATACACTGCGATCCATATACAAAGTTATCAGGGGCCATACACTTTTTCAAACAAAATGATAATAAGCATATTAACTTAGGCACCATAGTATAGTGGTTAGTACGTTCCAACTTCATCGGAACTGGCATTCATTCAGTAGTCTATTGCACTGTGAAAGATAGCAAGCTTGTTCATATAATTATGATGCATGTTAGAATCCATAAATTTATTAACTTTTCATGATATTCTTCGTAACGACATTCATTTCGAATTTCTATTCTAAACCATGTCTTCTTTTGGCTTTCGCAGTGAATATTACACCTAAGGAAAACCAACCTTTAATCAGAAATATTCAGTTACATTTTGTTTGCCTAATAGTAGGGAGAGTGATGTAAATTCCTGTTAGGCAAATTTTTTCTCATGGAGTAATGAATTTATTCCATGTTTAGATGATATTTTTGTACATAACTGTGCAAGACAAACACTTTTAGATACCTTATACATCTACCTAGTAGCTTATTTTAAAAAAATTCAAAAAGAATTTCCCTGAAAGCACCCCTCTCCCCCCCCCCCCTCCTATAACTAGGCACAGGAGAGTGTTTTTTACATTTATCTTCATGTGAAAATATTTGTATAGTTCCATCTCATCAACTGGCTTTGCAAGAAATTTCAAACATGAGGAAAGAAAATATGGAGTTAAAATCACGACTTAGTATCAAAGAACAATATCTAGAACAGGAAGACTTGTACCAGCAGGTATGTTAATATTTGCAAGATCATTGATCGTTTTTTGAATAATTTGGAGATGGCCATTTTAATACACTTTATTACTAAGTTCAGGTACCAGTACTGAAAGACTTAAAGTTTAGGTACCGGTACTGAACGACTGAAATTTGCTTAGGACAAACAGATTTTTCAGTACTAAAAGTTGCTTAACAATAACTGCTGAATGTTTCAATACATATTCACTTTTAAAAGAAAGATAATAGAAATGCCTGATTCTGGGACTTTATACACAGATATAAATATAATTATAAGTAGGATTGTTATTGTAAAAAGAAAGAAAGTTAATACAGTATTTCGAACGGACATATAAATGTAAAAATAAATATTGCATTTTATGAAGTTGCTTATTGATTATAATTTAGTACTAAAAATTGCTTAACTTTTTACTGTCTGAGTACTGGTTGTTTATAACATGGTTGCATAAAAACAGATAGAAGCGTACTTAGCAGTATAATGCTCAAAACTCTCTTCTTTGCAGTGATTATTTACTCTTATTTTGACTGCTACTTAGGAAAGGTAACGAGTGTACAAAAATAACGAAGGAAAGTTGATAATCTTGAAATTGATTGGTTTCTTCAGTTTCATTTTTGTTGAATTGGATAAAATTTAGGTTGTATTAATGTTGTGCCAAAATTTATAGATGGTTGGGAAGACACTGATTTCTTATAAAAACCTGGACAATGTTAAGTTTATTGCCATGAAATAGTTCTTCAAGGTATCATACTTACTTACCAGGATCGAAATAAATGTAATATCAAGTCTAAATATAACCACCTGTGGAGGAGACACTTCTCCACATGTAATATCTGGCAGTTATATCCAGGCTTGAATATTACAAGGGAAAGAGTACTGAGTTGTTTCTTGAGAATTTAGTTTTCTTTTCAGGTTTGTCATATACAAGAGTTGTTTGATACTGCAACACGTGATTATCAGTTTGAGAAAAAAGCACATCATAATACCCAAGAAGCATTGCATGATAGCGAAGAAATGGTAAGCAATTGTTTTTCATACCTCAATCCAATTTAATTACTAGATGGAAAAATCTGAAATTATCAAACAGGTTCTAAAAAGTTGTAAAGCTTCATTTACTTTAAAATTTCCTTTATTTTTGTACACCCTTAATTTTCATGCATAGCAAGGGCAAAAATTAAAGGTGCTCAAAATAATCATATATTTTGCGCAGTAAGGTGTGGGATAATTAGAGTTTGCGAATTAAATTTGTTTTTAAAAGATTCATTTAATATGGAGGAAACTACGGTGGAAGCATGATTAAAGAACATCTTTGGAAAGGACAACAAGATTGAGCCATTTATGTAGAAAAAGACGACCCAAAATACGAAAATATTTAGAGCTAGAAAAAAATTATTTTTAGTATTTCGTATCATTTCGTATTTTCAAAAGCACATTCTGCGTGAAAATTAAGGGATGCGCGAAAAATAAAGTACACTAAAATATAGGGAATCAAGGTAAAGAAAAATATACTGTTTTTAAAGAAGTATATTACCGATTTTACAATTGAATGATTTCTTGCAATAGTCGAAATAAGAGCAAATAATCTTTGTGACTGTTGAGAATAACCTTTTTTACGCTACGAAGCTATCCCCAAACATCTCTTCTCCACAGTGATTATTTGCTCTTATTTCGACCACGTCTTGTGATAATTGAAAAAGCTAATAAATCGCTACATTGACATGTCACCTTTCTTCATACTAACTACATATGAAACTATATCTCAAAAAAGGGTGGTGGCCGGTTTTTTAAATCCCTGTTACTATACATGTATGTATATCAGAATAAAGATTTACCATTCAGAGGTCACTACACTTCATTTGTTGTTGTGAAGGAACCAAACAAATACAAGATTGTTGTGTCAGTACGCTTCCCTGCATATGCTGTTTTTATTTCTACATACCATATGGGATTGAAATTTTGTTGAGACTAATATATTTTTATCTGTAGTACTTCCGCTTATTCCGTACCATATTACCCAGCCGGCAAAAACCTGTTCAAAGTCAGCAAAATAACGTTAGAACAACGTTCTTTGAACGTTGTTCTAACG
>JAULBZ010000983.1:0-24988 GCA_032360805.1 Neoturris breviconis | reverse complement strand
CTTCGATTTTCCAGCTGAGACAGCTAGCTTAGAACAGATCATTTTCCCAGCCAGGAGATAATCAATAGTGAAAGAACTGGTCAAATCTCCAGCTGCACCTTTTTTTCTTCTAAAACCTAAGAACAGGTCTAATTCGTAAAGTTACTGTGAAAAAGAATAATATTTTTTCTGTTGCATAAAGCGTTTTGCGTTAATGAATTCTGACGTCAATATGCATAAAAGTCTTCAGAAGAAGTTAGTAAAAGCGATTTCAAAATGCAAACATTTTTGACCATCAAGATGATGAAAAGAAAATCACAATGCAATAATTTAGATAAGGGTCCAATCTATCGGACGCACCTGTCAGACGTACCTGTCGGACATACGCTGAGCTTTTTGATTTAAATATTTAATAAATTTTCATCTTTTTCAAGATTTACAAAAGAAGATTTCCATAGAAGATTTCCATATACACGCAGCGCTAGGCTGCTGCTAAAAATTAGGAAAAACTTAAGCAACACCCTCAGACTGGAGTAGGGGCAGTAAAGTTTTACAGTAAAGTTTATAACAAGTAATACAAAAGTATATGTTTTTAATTTATATAAAATGATGTCTTCAACAGCAATATCATCAATTTCAGTATCGACATAAAAGGGTGTCTTCAGCAGCAATATCAATTTACATGGGCTGTAAGTCTATACATATGGTCTATATTTTGCACGAATTATTTAATTTACATTACAAAACAGCACTTATTACTTATTACGTATTGAAATTAAAAATAAAATGTTATCGCATAACGAAATTAGCTACCAAGAACCACATAACGAAACCACAAAACCGTATAACGAAACCACAAAACCGTATAACGAAATTACAAAATCGCATAACGAAATTACGAAATCACATAACGAAATTACGAAACCAATAACGACATTATGAACCACATAACGAAAATACAAAATCACATAACGAAATTACAAAAGCATCTTCACCCATGCTAAAGGCAATCCTCGTGCAGAGAAAGTTGGCTTGTTCAATCTCCCTACCATCAATACTGTTTGTTTGAGTAAAAAAATAAATTAAATTTAATGCCATCAAATCCTAGAATAAGTTACAGCCATCAATGACTAGAAAATTTGTTACCATAGATTACTTTAATCTTAAAATTGAACTGAAAAAGTATTTTGTTGCCTCTTACTAATCCCTCTTTGAATTGTCAGATTTGACCAATGTTTCTCTCATGGTTTGTTTATCCTTTGACCCTCTATGTTTGTAATGTTTTGTGCGTCCCGTATTGTCTATTGTATTCGTCCAAGATTAGCCATACCCTTTGCCTAGGTTCATGCTATTAGGTATGGTCTCCCTTTAATAGCAGTATATATTATAATTTTTGTTTCCATAGCCAATTTTATTATTGTAACTGCTATTGATAAATAAAAATATCTTATCTATCTTATCTTAACAAAACCACATAAAACACAAAACTCCATTTCTCTATAAGGCAGTTGCCGCGTTCCATAGAAATCAAGCAAATTCTCAACCTCGTTAAACGTCAAGAGAGAAGAAGCCCTGGGAACAATGTTGGCAAATTCTTAGCTTGGTTTCCCCGTAGACCAACTATTCTCTGGTGTAAAAAGCGCGTATCTATATAGCAGAACGGGAATTATAGCGGTTGCGTCTGGCAAATATATTTTTAAGACAGTTAAAAAAAAAATTATAGCGCTCTCTGAGTAGCCTGATCTACAGACAATGATCGATCCTCTCGCTTAGTGAGATCTGGAAGTGAGATCTGGAAGAATCGAACTTGGTCTGTGGAAGAGGCTATCTCTGAGCAGCAGAACGAACGAGATGATAATTTCCCGCATTTACGGGGAACAATCTTATTGGTTCCCGGTAAGAACTTGTTCTGTTCCTATTGGTTCAAAATTCTAAACGTAGAGTAAAACCAAAACCAAAACAAATCCTTGTTATGATCCAAATCTAAAGATGGCGGCTCGAGCAACGTGTGTGCTCTTTGTTCTTCTCGCAATATATTCGAGTTCTTTCGTCTGTTGTGAAGATAACAACAACGAAAGTGAAACTTCTGAGCAGACTGAGAAAGAAGCAGCTGCTCCAGAAAGCATTCCAGATGAAAAAGCAACGGAAGATCAAGGAGTTCTTGTATTAACGGAGAAGAATTTTGACGGAATCGTCGATACAACCGACCTTATTTTGATTGAGTTTTATACACCATGGTTGGTTTTTCCTTCGTTTTGTTCTGGATGATGCCTCCGCCATGCTGTTTTATAATTAAAGGCATTGAGGGTTATTTTGCTATTAATCACAATACTGGCAGTTTAGTTACTGCAACCCACTTTTATTCTGCTTAGCTGCTGCATGCACACTCCACTGCATGTCAGCAGCCAGAGCTAGCTGACCTAGAGCGCCAGCCAGCAGCAGCAGGCGGCGTCAGCTAGAAGATTTCAATTGCAACAGTATTGATCATATGATTCTGTCCCAAGGTGTTATTTTAAAGCTTGATATCAGGATTTTAATGCAACCTTTTTAATATATAGTCCCAGATCAGTAAACATAAAAAGCATGTATCACTTTCCCTTCTTGTGTGGTTGGAGAGTGCTAAAAATAAACCTCTACTCTATGTACTCAGTATCTAAATATAGATAGATGGAACACAATGTTAATGTTTAAAGGAAATTTAAATGTATAAC
The DNA here is from genome assembly GCA_032360805.1 of Neoturris breviconis. Taxonomy (NCBI): domain Eukaryota; kingdom Metazoa; phylum Cnidaria; class Hydrozoa; order Anthoathecata; family Pandeidae; genus Neoturris; species Neoturris breviconis. Next base: position 22,298 of record JAULBZ010000983.1, on the reverse strand, counting down.
GTAAAACACAAGCTAGCTAGCATTGCATAAAAAAGATTTTATATAAGATTAGAATATTAGCTAGCAAAGATAAGGAATTATCTTTGTATATTTATGGAGCATTGCATATATAATATACTGTATATAGTTATAAGCATAATAACAAAATAAAGTTGAGGACTATAGGGAGGCCATCTGCCCTATCAAAATTGGATGCTCCCTCCCCCTTAATAAACAGCAGTGAATTGTAACAGAATTTGGATGGGCTGACTTGCGTTGACAGTGACTGTTTTTTATTGGACCTTGTTCCTTAAGTGCTGCCATTTTGAAATTTGGTATAAGCATTTGAGGCAATATTTTGGACTCACAGAATATTTTTTATTTCATCTGCTCAGGACTGATATCAGGCAAAATGGTTCAATTTGGATTTTCAGTTCAATGGCCTGAAGATCCATGTTTTCAAATGTTAAGATTTTCATTATTTAATTTGATTTCTGGGATCACTTAAGGCAAAGGTTCAGTTAGAAATTAATCAAAATCATTAAGTGACTTAAAAAATTCGAATACAGTATGCTATTGTCACTTTCGGGTTTATTTTAGGTAAATTTTATTTTCTATGAGACTTTGAACACATTTAAGTTAAAAAATCTTTTCAAAATGGTATTAATTGTTTTGCTGACATTGGCATTTCTTACTATGATGTCATCAGAATTTCCAACTTTGTCGATTTTTTTGAAAAAAATATGCGCTCTCTTCAAATATATAAGTAAAAAATGACGGGGAATTGCTTTTTAATTTCTATCTATAAAAGTCGGGTAGAAAACTCGAAGAATTGGGGGAAATTAGAAAATCAGGAAAAATGTGCATTATTGGTTTTACGTGAATATGAATCAGTGTTCAAAATTTATTCTTATTCTTTTTTGTAAACAGAAGATACTGTATGTATCATATTTTTAGTATTTGAGATTTTTAGGTGGGAAATAATAGGAATTTGAGAGGCGGCTTCAGATAATAGCTAATATAAACGAATTTTGTAAACCACGTGAAATCTTGCCCAGTAACGTAAATTTGCACCCTCCCTGTGCAAAACAGGGTTAATTAGCCCCTTATTAGCTATTAGCTATTAAAGTGTTACTCTTACTGTGGGCTTTTTCATGATCATACATTTGATTGCCTTTTCCTAATAAAATTTTCATTACAATTTTGAGATATAATAGAAAGATCATTGGTATTGTTATTTACAGTCAATTTAATTAGTTCATAAAGATATAACCAAACTTTGTTTAAAATTACTGCAGCATAAAAAACTTTACTCAAAATCCTTTCTTCATACAGGTGTGGTCATTGTAAAGCTCTTGCCCCTGAATTTGCAAATGCTGCACAAAAACTGAAAAAGAATGATCCTCCTGTTCCACTTGGTAAAGTTGATTGTACAACAGAAAAAGAATTATGCAATCGATTTGAAGTTCAAGGTTATCCAACCTTGTTACTTTTTAAAACTGGGAAATCAATCAATTATGAAGGACCACGACAAGAAGCAGGTAACATTAAGTATGGGTACAAGTGCATCTATGGATGTGTGTTACCTTAATTTTACATAAAAACCTATTACCCTTGACTAAAATGTACCTGCATACACTTCCCATTCTTGCACAAAAACTAAAATATTTTTTACTTACACCCACACCCTCAATTTTTCTATATCTTCTCGCTATCAGCACTGTGAGGGTTAGTAAATTTTACAATAACCTAAGCTCATTTTTCCTTTACTGCCACATTAGCAAGTATCCTCACAAATAAAGTAAATTTCCTTACAAAATGTACTGTTGAACAATTTTATATGTATATGTATTTTGGAAATTTGTGACATTCTTCACAGATCAAAGTGATGTTATCACATGGTAACAAGATCCATCAAAGTGTAAAATACTCTGATTATTTGTTTGGAACTTTTTTCTGGGTGGAGCCACGATTATGTGGATTTATACTCTGTATAAATATAATAATATAATATTTAAATTTTCAGAATTTTTTAGATATATTTTTAAGGGTTGCAGAGCGTGATGTACCACTATGTTTACTTTACTTTACTTTCTTCAGGTATTGTAAAGTTCATGACAGAGCGTGCTGATCCAAACTGGGTACCACCGCCAGATGCAGTGATCATACTTACCAAAGATAACTTTGAAGAAATCACTAATCGAGAAGAAATGATGCTTGTTGAGTTTTATGCCCCAGGGTATGCTTTTGGTTATATATATACTTTAGTTACTGTGATTAGCTTCAAATGATCTTTATTCATCTTCATGATTTCCACCATGTTGCTGCAATAGATGATCCCATGAAGTATTTAAGTTTGGTCATTATTGTTTGATCATACTAAGAAGACACTTTATCCTTTGTAATGTAATTACTTAGAAAAAAATTGGTATTTTTTGTTGTCTTAATGCTGCTTCTCAAGAATTTCTACCTCAACCTTTCATAATCTTATATAATCACTTTATGTAAAGGTTCCTTTTATTCTATATTTTAGGTGTGGCCACTGTAAAAGACTAGCCCCAGAACTAGAAAAAGCTGCTCAAGATTTGATTAAACGAGGAGAACCAATTCTCATTGGAAAGATTGATGCAACAGTAGAAACAGAACTTGCTCAGAAGCACAATGTAAAGGGGTTCCCTACCATGTTTATTTACAGAAAGGGAAAATATGCAGAATACAAAGGACCAAGAGAGGGAGCAGGTAGATTTGCTTATAAAATGATAACTAATAAAGTATAATATTTAATTTCAAAATCCTTTTTAAAAGAAATAAACTTTTGGCTCAATCTCAAGAAATTAATTCCTACGAAATCCCTACCAAACTTTAAAAAACTAGGATGTTAATCAGCATTTGACAGAATTTACAAATGTCAGGCCAACATCTTAGTCTATGCACGTTTTTCTGATTGAAAATTCAAGATTTCAGTATTTACATTGCCACTGATGTACAAATAAATCTCAATAAAAACTAAGAAAAAGAAACAACAGTTGATTCAATAAACATATCTTTAAGTAGACCTGAAATATTTATTAAGATGCCATGCTCACAAAATATATAATATATATAACTTGAAAAAGACTTGTGAAATGTCGAAAAATCGTTCAAAATAAACTTGATAAACTGGTTTTATTGTAAATATATACAAAAAATATTTCTTTCAATAAATCATTCTATAAACATTCTATTAATATGAAAAATTGTTGTTCTATTTAAATATTTTCTTTTAGGCATCTCCGATTATCTGATCAATCATGCAGGCCTACCTACTACCTACTATGAGTCATTAGCGGAAGTGAAAACTTTCTTAAAATCAAATCTTGATGAACCTGTTGTCCTTGGTGTCTTTGAATCCAAAGAAGACCCTATGTATGATCTTTTCATTAATGCTAATGATAATGTGAGAGATGATTATAAATTGGGTCATACATTTTCAAAGGATGCAAAGAAACTTGTTGGAGTGAAAAGTAGCGCAATCGTGATTGCACATCCTGAACATCTAACTTCTAAATATGAACCGAGATATCACACTTACACTGTATGTACCATTATTTTCTCTAAATTTTTCCCTTTGTAAGAGCCTGGAGCTTTGCTCAAATCACTCCTCTACGTGGTTATTCACTGTTATTTCCAGCAATGAAATTTCAAGAATTAAGTAATGCTGAAGCTGAATACTGAGAAGACTGTAGTTTAAATAGAATATCAAAGCCTTATTTCAACATTCTGATAAAAATCTGGTACTCTTAGCAGATACTCTACCATTTTTAGCCATTTGGGCTTTTGCTATCACTTTGAGTCGTCAGCGGGGGTGGCCCACGTTTCTTGATAGACCATGTTTTCAAAGTGCTACCATCTTAAAATCCGGTACCAGCATTTGTAGCAATATGTTGGAAGAGTTTTTTGATTTCGTTCACTCCTGAGTTTTGGGCAAAAAGGGTCCAAATTGAGTTTTCAGGCCAATGGACCAAAAAGGCGTGGTACTGTCCTGAAATTTGGTTATGGCATTCTAGGCAATATTACGAGACTGTTAATAAAAAATCAATTTCGTCAGCTTGGGACTGAATATCAGTGAAAAAGGGATTTTTTTTTTTAAACTTAGACAACATTTTTTGATATTTTAATTTTTTTCTATGAGACTTTGACTCTCTGAACCTTTTTTGGCAGACATTTTGTATGTTGGGGAAGCTTCTTCCTCAATTTTTTGAGATGAAAAGTGATATTTTTTATAACTTTAATAATTGAAGTCTCCATTTTGATTTTGGGAAGCTTCCTTCTTCAATTTTAAAATAAATATTAATGTGTATTTATGTGTACTCACTTTAGGGCCATACAACCTTTAATTACTATCATGAGTGCAAAATTTTATAACATTATTAATTACCCACAATTAAAATAATGATAATACACAATTTAGCAGAGGAATATTTTTTTAATAAAAAATTAATTATATGTTGATTTTCATAATATTAATTAATTCAAATTCAAATTAGAAATATAATGACAGTACGCAATTCAACAGAGGAAGAGTTTTTTAATAAAATAATAAATTGTTTTAATAAATATGTAATCTTCATTATTCTTTATTTTTATTAATTTTAATAACAGATGATGACAACCACCTTTACTTAGGAATAATTTATTAAGTGTTTTTGAGCATTGCTTCAGGCTATGATGTGAAATTTGACATAATTTTACATTGCTTCAGGCTATGATGTGAAATTTGACATAATTTTACCTTAATATTGGTGTTCCAATTGTTTATTTGACCTGAAATTTTATCAAATTAATAAGGACATGAAATCCTAATGCCATGTAAAATTTGGGTGTTTAGCGTGGATATGAAATTTCACTACTCTCCTCCACAGTGACCTGACATAATTTTACCTTAAAGATTGTGTTTCAATGGTTTATTTGACCTGAAACTCTACCATTTTGATAAAGACATTTCAAACACTGTATAATGTGTGTATGTATATCATATTTATGCGCTTAGGTTTACCTTTCACTTTGTTTGGTGGGCTACTTTCAATACCGTACCTTTGATTTATTTTGTTAAAATTATCCTCTTAATATATACAGGATGAATCTGGTAGCCCTGCTGAAGTTCAAACATTTTACAAAACACACCAAGTACCACTTGTTGGCCATTATGAACAACACACAGATATTAGATTTACAAAACGTCCTCTTGTGTTGGTGTTTTATGATGTCAATTTTAATTTGGAATATAGATCAAGTAAGTTAAAATAATTGCAAAGAACGTTTTAGGTTCCCAATTTTCTCAATTTTATTGCAAATTTGTTATTTGTTTCCTCCAGTGTACTGAACAACTTGATTCTCGATTATATTATTATTATTAAATAAGATGCATGGACCATTATGCCCCTCTCTCATAGTAAATAGGGTTAATGCAGGCTTTAAATTTCCCTTTAAGTCTCAATTAATTAGTTGTATTTTACTTTAGTGACTCAATTTTGGAGAAATAAAGTATTAACAGTTGCAAAAGAGTTCCCTAATGTTTTATTTGCTGTTGCTGAAGAAGCAAGGTTTGATGATAAATTGAAAGAGTTGGGATTAAGTGAATCCGGTGAAGATGTAAATGTAGGATTATACGATGATAAAGAGAGAAAATATGCTATGCTAGATGACGAGTTCAGTGAAGATAGTTTGACAGAATTTGTACAAAATTATTTAAATGGTATGTACTTATCTTTAGACGAAATGCTTTTATAAATTTAAGGTAAAATGGAAGCGTCAGAGTCTTTTTTTTATTTTTACAATTTCCACTAAATTTTGTGGGTACTAAATTTTGCAATTATTAAATTTCATGGACAAAACTTAGAGTTTTACAGGTATTAAATGTTGTGGTCCAAATAGAAAATTTGACAGGTATTGAATTTCGATTACTAGAAACAAACCAACTGTGTTGACACTCGCCCGTTTTGAATTGAAGTTAATGAAGCAACTGTGAGGAAGAGTGTTAACAACTATAATTGATTGTTTTCTTCATATATTCTAACCCTGTTTTTATAGGTAAATTGAAACCTATTATCAAGTCACAAGCCGTAGCAAAAATAGTAAAACCTGGTAAAGTGCAAGTTGTTGTCGGTAAATCATTTGATGATATTGTAATGGATGAAAAGAAAGAAGTATTTATAGAATTTTATGCACCTTGGTGTGGACATTGTAAAGCTATTGTAAGTACGGTCGAAATAAGAGCAAATAATACCTGTGGAGGAGTAATTTTTGAGCTTAACTTCAGGCTTCAAAGTCTACAGGGATTATTTTCTCTTATTTCGAATATTGGTTATAGGCAAATTATTATTGTCAAAATGACAATATACGACGTACATCACCTGTGTGGGAGTGTTTTTTAGTGCATCACTTGTGTGGGAGTGTTTTTTAGTATAGTTTTCAGCCGCAAAGCACTTCTCAACAGGTGATGTCCGGCAGTTATTTTCAGAGTTGAGATAAACATACTATGTAAATGTAAAGGGACTTTTGTAAACCTATCAACCTTATTCCATGCAGCTCCATTCGAAGTCCCACTAACTAAGTAAAAAATTGAATGTTTTTTTTTATAGGAAAATAGTATAATTGATTTGGCAAAGAAACTGAAAAAGGAGAAAAATATCGTCATAGCGAAAATGGATGGAACCGTAAATGAAGCGCCGTCTCAATATAAATTTGACAGCTTTCCCACAATCTATTACGCCGTACCTGGTAAGAAAACTGAACCAATTAAATTGGATGGCGAACGTGATCCTGATGCATTGATGAAATTTATTGAAGATAATTCAGAAATCTTAAAAAAGAAGAAGAAGAAGGAAGAACTGTAAAACATGATAGGAATAGATAGACGCACTTTTTTCAATAAATTAATATTTTTTTCACAAAACGTTTTCATGTATTTTTTTCTTTTTGCATATTCTATGCATCTTTCTTTCTATCGTTCTGTAGTTTTCGCCGATATTGAAATTTACGACGTCAAAACAATGTCTTTATTGACGTTATACATCACGTGCTTATTGGGAAATGTTTAAAAACTGAGATTCTTTGTTATTTAAGGCGGATCTCCACGGGGCGAATTCGTTCGAATTCTAAATGAGGCCATTACATTGGTCGAAAGTTGAAACGTAATGGCTTCAATTAGAATTCGTGGAGATTTGCCTTTACGTTCATTTTAAGCTTTAGGCTTTGTACACATACTGTTACATGTATACTGTCCTTGGACAGACTTTTATGGGTATTTCCCCTAAAAATAGAGTGGTCACCGAATTCGATACAAGCGTCCCGTTCTCACAGATTTTGACGTAAAGAGAGCGAACACTATTTAATATCATGCATCGTATCATGCATCGTTTTAGCCTGAGCTCCAGTCCCAAACTACTTGTTGTAGCTTAGGACTGAAGCTCAGGCTAGTATCGTTTCTGCCGACACTAATATGGGAATAAAAAATCCCGAAGGTTTGATTAGCTAAAATAAGCACCGTAATTGGTGTGTACACAAGATACAAAAATCGTAATTGCTATGTACAAATCGTTGTATATCTAATTTATTCTTTGAATGATTTTTTTAAATTAACAGTCCTTCTCATATGAGGCATATTATCACATTTGGAAGCATTCAATTACATTATGGAATATAAAAAACAAAATTTCGCTGCTCCGTCGAGGTAAGACAACTTTGCTTGGAGATTATTTTCCAACTCCGATAAAAAAACTTTCGCGTACAGTATGATCCGTTTTAAAATAATTTTGAAAAAAAAGTGATTTCCACATATGGTTGGTCCGATTTTTGGTGTAATATTGTAGTGATCGATTGGGAATTCAATTTAGAGTTACAAAGTTGGGGAGTTACGACCAGAGAGTTAGGGAGTTGCAGTCGCCGTCTTTGCAGTTGCCGAAAACTTTTGTATACCGAGTTAGAAAATAAAGGCCCGTTCTCACTACGACAAATCATCGGGATCCAAGCGTCTGCCATTGTTAGGGTTAGCTGAGATTTTGGTTGCATGACCTTTTGCTAGTCCTATATTGAATATCTTATTCCCCCAAGTGCTCTGAGGGTGCTTCTTCTGAAATATTATATTGCTTAGTTGTTGTAAAGAAAGGCTTGATTCTCTATAGAAAAACGCGGAAACATTCTGAAAAAAATACCTGAAGATTAGCATTAAGTCGCTTACTTCTATAATGTATTAACAGGATTAATGGAAGGTCCAATTCTGAAGGTGCATAACATCTATGCATAATTCCTTTCGACTAAAAACATGTTTCAAATCTGCTTTCATATCTTTTCTGAGGGATGGATTTCGATTCTTTAATACTATAATACTTTAATACTATACAGCTATTATTATGCTTGTTTTTTCATGTCACATTTTCTTCAGCCCATTTTGTTCAGATTTTTTATAAAATAAACAACTATTGTAAAAATTCCAACTTGAACTTGAAATTAAAAAAAATTATACTTTAGAAGGCAAAATCAATAAATTTGAGAAAAATTAATCCACGATGAAGAGTGTTAAGTCAACGAGATTGCAATTGATTGCCAATCAATTGCAAGTTCGTTGATTCAGCACTCTTTCTCTGGGAACGAATTTTGAGATGGTCCCTAACCATATGGATATATTAAAATAACGAACGACTGCAATCTGTTCTTCAGGTTGCTTTTGAGAAATTCTTGATAGGTTTGCATATAAGTGGTCCTTGATATATGGGAGTTTAGTTTTATTATTTTACTAGAACCATGAGCGCAAAAAGACAACGTGAATTAAAAGACAACTTGGTCATCCACGAAGTAACTGATATTGGTGACGAAAAAATGTTATACAATTTAATGCCTTTGGTTGCAAATCGGTTTTATGATATTAATTACAAAGATGAAGATTGGAAGAGAAGAAGTCCTATTCATATAGCTAGTATGAAAGGTACGCTTGAAAATAAGAACGTCAAGTAATCATTGAAATATGCGCAATGTGATTGTGAAATGCCCCCTACCCCATAAAAAATCTTAATATAATGATTTTGGCATCTGTTCAAACCCAGTGGGCAAAAACTTGTTCCAAGTCTGCGGTAAAGACGCTAGACGTTCAAAGTCCGCAGTAAAGACGCTAGACGTTGTTCAAAGTCCGCAGTAAAGACGCTAGACGTTGTTCAAAGTCTGCAGTAAATACGTTGTTCAAAGTCCGCAGTAAAGACGCTAGGCGTCGTTCAAAGTCCGCAGTAAAGACGCTACGCTAGACTTTGTTCTGGACGTTTTTCTACGAGCCTTCACATAAATATTTGAGACAAGATAAAATTCGAGCATAAATTCCGAATTTTCACTTAGATAAAAAGCCTTAAATTTTTGGCAGCAAACCAAAAGACACAAAAAATCGAATATGTTCTAAGAGCCTGGGTACTAGCCTGCTAGGAACAAAATATAAATCTCTAGAGACTTGACCTGGTCGTTTTTCGCATTTGAAATCTACTTGTGGTGTGTATTACTCACCAAAATTCATGAAGTCTTATTATTTATGCGTTTTTTTGTAGCGTCTTTACTGCTGACTTTCAACACGTTTTTGCCCACTGGGAACCGGTTTAAATTTTTAATTGGGTATAGATTGTGTTTCCCGAAATTAGCGTCCACGCTGAATTTCGCCACATTTGAAAGGAAAAACCCGTATTATTAATATTTATTGACTGAGGACCATGACGAACATGAACTATAGGGAAAATAAATTTACCATTGAAATTTAGTTACTTTGCAAAAGTGTTGTGAAAAACTACAATGATATCATAAAATAATGAAAAAAGAAGTTATCTTTCAAGCTTTTTAATTATTAGCGCCCACCCTCTCTAATAAACGCTCACCTTAGAATCAAAATATTTTTATAAGCACCCGGACGCTAATTTCAAGAAATACGGTAATTAAGATTTCTAAACTTGAGAAGTCTATGATCACCCGTTGAAGACTGACAAACAGCACCTGTCAAATATCATTATATATAAACTCTTTTTGGTGTCCATTACATGTAGCGGACACTGCAGGAACGGATCTTGGCCAAACTCTCAAAAACAAACCTCTTTATAGCGGACACCTCCTTATAGCGGACCTTTTTTTGTTCCCGATGGTGTCTGCTACAAAAAGGTTCCACGGTATTTCTATTCTCCCCATTTCTCCGTAAAACGAAATAAAGAACTTTTGCAACTACTGAAATTTAATACCCTCTAAATTGGTCCATCATCGGGGAATACAATACTATCCACGAATTTTGAGAACTTTGGAGGTCGCGAAATTAAATAAGGTAGTACACGTTTTTATATAAGAATATAGTTTATAACAACACAAGGCTTAAATATGCTAAAAATTAAGAACACGCTAAGAACATTTTAAGGCTTTGGGTCAGCAAGGGAATTTTTTTTTATATATTTATCAATAATATCCTTTTTCTTTGCTTACGTAACAGATTACAGATGTATCATGTCCGTATCACTAATTCAGCAACACCAACAAAATATTTTGAACTATCAAGAAATATAATGTCGTATCCTAGTACCAGTCAGAAACATATACCAATGAGCGCACAATGTCCGAACAACGTCACAACGACGTTGTTCTGACGTAGTGTTTCGACAGGGTACTATTAAATTAAGAACATCCCAGGGTAGTATGGCTAAGAACATCAAGGCTACCAATCAAAGGGTAGTATGGCTAAGAACATCAGGCTAGCAATCAGATACATTCTTATATAAAAGGGTAGTATGGCTAAGAACATTAAGGCTACTAATCAGGTACATTCTTATAAAAAAAAACGTGTACTACGACTTATAGCGATTTCCTTACTCCGATTTCCTGATTCTCTTGTTGGCTTCTTGATTTAACCATGAACGTTCGTTCATGATTTGGCCTAACAAGCAACTAGGTATATCATAGTCTATCGGTACTACCGCTTAAAAATCTTGCTTGGATATAGAAGATTATCCCAGTGGGCAAAAACTTGTTCAAAGTCCGCAGTAAAGGACGTTGTTGTAGCATTTTTACTGCTATGCGGTCTTTGCACACTGAGATTACTCTTCCCGCTTTCGGCCCGATTTTTGATGTCCCCGATTTCTGGACATTTAAACTACAAACATTCTATTACTTACTCTGCTACTTAATCTTATTTTATAGGTCATGCTAAATGTTGTAAAATTTTATTAGAACACGGTGCTGATCCGTCACTTCGTATGCGTTATGGATTGACACCTGCTCATGTGGCAGCTGAACATGGACATTTAAGCATATTAAAACTCTTAAGTCAATATAATGGACAACTACAATTAAAGGATGAGTATGGAGAGTTGCCAGAACAGTTATCAATTCGCTATGGAAATAAGGATTGTACGACTTATTTAAAATATTTAAAATTAAATGACAGGTGACGTCCCTTTCAGAAAATGTTATGGTTTCATTTAGAATTTGAATTACCTAGTGGAAATCCGCCTTAAATGAGTAGATACATGAAAACGAGGCGTTGGCTGCTTAAAGTAGAACTTAATGCAATGCAATAACTTCCTTTTTGTGAACTGTAGCCTGAGTTCCAGTCCCAAAATACGACAAGCAGTAGTTTGGGACTGGAACTCAGGCTACCAACATTTCGTTTTCTATGTAATCATGTATTCTATGTAATCAATATATGAGATTTGTAAAAGCAAAATTTGCAGAAAAGAATGTCAACAATCTCGCAAAGGATTTCAATTTCGGTATAAAGAAACCAAATACATTGTAAGATCGTTGACTTCTGTGAAGTATTTTTATGAAGTGATATTTTCAACTAAAACGAATTAAATTGAGATACTTAAAACTTCGATTAATTCCGTCATTAAATATTTCATGAAATTTATATTCGCCAGTTTTTATCATATTTCGCCACTATTCCTTAACCCTATTATATATGGGCTTTTTCATGTACGTTGAATATATGGGGGCAAAACTGCCCCCCACGGTTTTCTCAGGATAGAAACATGCTACAGGCGTGAAAATGTGCATGTAATTAATACTATTGGATGGCCTAAAAACTTACATTTAAAATAAAAAAATAACGCATAACATTGTTTTGATAAGTACATTTTACCGTTACAGTCAATAAAATCTTATATTGACAGACAAAATGTATACGTGATTTTCCCCCATATATAATAGGGTTTAAAGAGACGAAGTATTATTTTCTCTATGCGTTACATTACAGATTTATGATGCCAGGAATTGAACGGTGCAATGAAATACTAATTTAAAGGCCATACGAACTCAGAAGCAACCCAGGATTGGGAAAATGCGTAGTAAAAGAATTTAAAATTTAATATTTTTAAACTATAAAGTTTTTACATTAGCTTTAGTCAAAAGCATGGTTTTTAAAAAAGCTTGTTGTGCCTGCTTACTTTCCAGAATGATCGTCCTGGGTTTAGGCAGTTCGTTTGACCTTTAAATCATACATTGCATCGAAGGAATAAGAATTGCAACATTCTTCACCTTTAATTTTTGTCACTTTAAAACACAAAAATGACGAAAATAAAACGTTGACGAAATTAATCGAAGCTAACGAATGTAAGAAATTTCAATATTCTTTCTGTAAACTTGAAGCAAATATTCTTAAGTTAGGCTTGCCTCCAGTGTCTTTTTTTAACACCCGAGAAAAACAAAAATCAAAATATGCTGAAGACAAGCTGGCTGTAGAGAACTGGAGACTACTGGAAATAATACATGCTTGCTACACTAATAATGGATGAAGTTTATTCTCTGCACCGGGGGTCCTAATTCCTTTGCCTCCTATTGTGCTTCTCTATATGCCTTCGGATTTCACGACCTCTTTACCTCCTTCATGTGCCGGGGTCTCTGCTGTTATTAAAATTTCGCAGCTCACGTTTTGCAAACATTTATTACTGGCATGATATCCAATCTCGGTAATGTAAAGTTTACATTGATGGGAAAAGTCTAACTGAGAGTAGCTTTAATTCGTTTTGTCATGTAGAACAAACACGAAACAGTACCCTTTTTACACTATGTTTTGTAGAAAAACCTAAAGGCTGATTTTCACTAGGCGAAAAACATGACGTCTTTTTCTACCAACGTTTTCTTTTGACTTTCGCAGCGGAATTTTCGGCTAGTAGTAGAAATCAGTGTTAATGGGAAATCATGGATGAGCAGAAGTTAAGAAACATGAGCACCAAGTATTTGCTATGCATGAAAATAATTTCTTTAAAAAAACAAAGGTGTTTCGATACGTTGCCATGATTACTAGAGTTTTTTACTTATAGAATCGATCATTTTATCCAGCATATTTGTTTCTGTCAGACAGTTTACAATGAAATCTGCGTTAGAGAATTTCTCATCTAGACTTGCATCACTAATCATCTTGAATTTTTCTTTGAAAGAAGTTCGAATTACTTGTAAACATTCATCAAGTGATTTGGGCAGCTCCTGAAAAATATAATAGAGTTCAAACAGACTTTGAAAACAGTTCGCCTCTCCTGAAAATAACAATTCCCCCTGACTTTAATGGGGAAACCATAGTGTCTTCCTATGAAACATGGTGGTCCAAGTTAGTCCATGAGCTGTCAAAAATTTCTTCCATTTTTTTACCAAGTTTTTTTTATGAGATTTAGGATATGTATGTTAACAACCTTAAATCTTTCATAAGGCTCCTGGTGCATGCTTCTGTTTGTGGAGACCTGAACAATGCCTAAAAAATATTTTTTACGAAAGATTTTTTACTCTAGCTAGACTCCCTTAAAGGGATTGGTGTTAGTTTTAACGCGGTCATGAATTTGTCGGAATCGCACCCCAGAGATAACATTTTTAAAAGAATATCTAAAAATAAAAACGTTTTTGAATTTTTTTTTGAAAAACTACAGAAATTTTCAAAATTATTCCCTGATCAGACTGTTCACCCTGACGTCCAATGACTGTGTACGAAACCCGAAGGATTTGTGTCTCAATCAGTCTAAAAAAAAAATCGTCAGAATCCGATCTCATCATTCTTCTTTTCTTATTCGTCCATGGTTTTCCCAACTTATAAATGTAGTTTATTTCACCAGAGATACAATGTGTCTATCTCTCTGTTTAAAGAATTTGCTGTCGGACACTTTCAGACACTTTCTTTCTTGGTTTCATTGAAATAAATAAATAAACTAATCCATCTTTGGTGGAAATCCTCTTAACCCTATTTGGCCCGGGCTTATTTGCAGCTGGGAAGGTCTGGGAGGGGGGAGGGCTTGAGTTGGTATGGGAATACTACAATATCTAACGGGGTAGTTTTTTTTTTTACCGAAGTCATCAAAAATCACACCTCACAATGCATTTTTTGTTGAAAAGTAAGTTTGCTTTCTTTCAAAGCCTATAAGCCGATTTTTACGTTTCGAGATTTATAGAGGTAATACTATGTTTTTTAACATATCTCTTCCAGGTTTTTCACAAAAACATGCAATTTCATCAGAACAGCACGCCAAAGTTAGCAAAAATACCAAAATATCCGTCATGACGCCACCAAATGACGTCATCACAACATGACGTAAAAATTGTAACGTCAATACAAAGATAATGATGCAATCAGTCATTGCTGAAAGTTTGAAGCTTATATGATTAACATTTTTAATTGTTTACTTTTATACGGATTTAATAGGCAAATTTGAAAGGTGGTTTTGAGAAATGACGAAAAACATTTGGATCACAAGTACTATGGCTATGAAAGTTTCCAGAAATGTGTAAATTAGAATTATTTAAAAATTACTTAAAAAACTGGCCGCATGGCGGAATCCGCCCCCACCCCCGGGCCAAATATCTCAGAAAAACAAAACATTTTTTGAATTATACTCAACCAAAATTAGATAGATAGATTAAATTAGACTATGTTCACACTCATTTCGGAATGAATTACATACCGGATAGGCCTTGCGTTCACACTGTTCTTCATCTATCCGATATACTCAGCGGAATGATTTCGTTTCGCTTGTTGTGGTGAAATGGAATCATTCCGGCATAGTTTTCGGTTAGGTGTTCACACTTTAAATGGAATGAAGTAGTTCCGAAATAGTTTCTATCCGACAAGTGTGAACATAGTTTTTCGTCTAGTGGAAATCAACATTAATGTCCACGTGGCAATAACCGAACCTGCATACACATATAAAGAGGCTATTTTTACCTGTTTAGGATTCAACCATGTGTTCTGTTTGTTGTCGTTTGTTTTGATTGAATATACCTATTCAAAATCAGAAGGGTTGATTTTCGCTAAGGCAAATAGACCTATTCACAAATACATGAAAACGAGGCGTTAGCTGCTCAAAGAAATGTTGTTGCAATGCAATACCTTGAAGTTGTTGTATGGTAATAAGTTTCTAAGTCTGAGCATCCAACACCATGTTTTCAGGTATTTGTGAATAGGTCTACAGTTCGCTGCGAAAGAAGCAAATTAAAAGAATTTACTAGATTAGAAGGAATTCCAAGTAAGAGATATGAACAATCACTTGATTATATCTCACAACACAAAAAATATAAATTTTAACTCGAAAAATGGCAATCAATAACGAAGAAAAAATAAAATAGATGCTTGAATATTAGCAACAATCATAAAATAACTTTCGTGCGCAGGGGAAATATTGTACATCTATCTGTATTTCTGTATGCATTTAATGTATAATCATGTATGTATATGCAAATATATGCACATGGGGAAACATGAGTGCTGATGACTCCATTGCTTTAACCACGTGAATATATCTGTGTGCAAGGGAAATATTGTACATCTATATTTATGTGTTTGTGTACGCTAATTTAATTGTTTGTACGTTGAGGTATGTAGAGCACTAAAATTTGTATTTTTCATTTGTATTTTCCTAATACATTTCGTCATGTAATATTAGTCCTTCCTATTCCGCAATGTGACAACCAAAGGAAAAGAAAGTATTTTTATCAAAACTTTTGGTATTATTGGTCAAAATTTGAAAAATGAACATAAAACTGGAAACAGCACCACAAAGTTGGTCGCAGATCAATTTTCGTTAAAAAAGAAGCAATTTTAATTTTTTGGCCTAAAACTGGTATTTTTGGGATCTGAATTTCAATATCCAATAATCATACTCCTTCGTCCCTGTGACTTAATCTAGCCATGAGTGAAATATTTTACTTGACAAAAACCTATATTTTTATATCATTTTCAATAAAGATTTGTTCCCACTGGGTCATTTTCAAGTGAATTTTGATAAATATTTTTATTTTATGATGTCCGGCAAGTATGAGTCATAAAATATTTAACACGATTCTCCATCACGGTCCATTATCTGATGATTGTCACTCTCTTTTATATATTTAACCATAGAATATTGTCATATTGCCACAACTCTGAAATTTTAGATACTCAGAAAACACTCCCCCACATGTGATATTTGACAGTTACTTTCAAGCTGTACCAGTATCTGCGAGAATAAACTGTAAAGGCGGATCTCCACTAGGCAAATTCGTTCGCATGAATTCTAAATGAAGCCATTACATTGGTCACAGGTGACATCGGTAATGGCTTCATTTAGAATATGTGCAAACGAATTCGCCTAGTGGAGATCCGCCATTAGTTTAAAAAAAAAACCATAGCTCTAGTTCTTATGATAGAAAGTTATAAACACCTCCACCTAAGAAAGTCTTCACAAGAATGATCACCATTGTTACAATAACATGTCAATAATACAATAAAAACATTTAGAAACCTCTGCGTAATTTTGCTAATTTGATTAGAAAAACAAGGAAAATAGAATAAGAGTGTACACTTACCAAAAACTGAACCAGAGATTCACGTAATCTATCATCAGGATCATTTTCCTAAACAACAGATAGAAACAGAATTGCTATACATTAAGAAGAGAAAATTTGAGAGGCCAAATTTCAAAAACATTTATTTTGGCATGCTTTTTGCTGTATATACTACTTATTTTACAAACGGAGCAATTTAGTGACAGATGAATACACTTGCAAATTTGACAAACAATACACGCCACAAGTAAAACAAAATTGCAGAAAACTACCATTAAAAGTCCCTGGACATTTATTGAGTAGATTAGACTTAGGACCTCTCGGAACAAATTCGGCATTTTCGTGCTATTTGTCTTGCTAATCCAAATTATAGACTTTTTCTCCAAGCTGAAATTCCACTTTTTGCAAATTGCAAATCTACTTTTTGCAAAAATTTCAATTCGTCTGCAGTATTTTGTCCAAGATTGTAGGTTATAACTTTAGAAAATAAGTTGTTGCTTCTTCCAAGATTGCATGGCTTCAGTAAATGCTAAGTCCAATGGCTTCAGTAAATGCTAAGTCCAATGGCTTCAGTAAATGCTAACTAAGTCCAGTGCTCTCGAAATAAAAGCAAATAAATCACTTTACAATCTGAAGTCACAGTGATTATGTTCTTATATCAAGCACTGAAATGTTATCGCGACTTTCTTTAGACATTCACAGTAAACATACTTGTTCAATCCATGTATTTATACTGATGCTATGTGATATACTCTCTACATAATGCCACCAATGTTTTGGTACAAAGAGAACTTCACCTGGTTTTAAATCAACCTAAAAACATCAGAATAGATACCGTATTATTTCTGATAAACGGCGGAGGTATTTAGAGAGGCGTTTATTCGAGGGAGGCATTTATTTCAAAATTTGGAAATTTGATCAAAGACTTATATTTTATTTTCTATAATTTCATTGAACTACAAACATCGTCACTTTTATCCAGAAACCGTAAGTATGTTAAAGTCACAGAAAGCTGCGACTTTGATATGTGCTTAATATTATTTTTCAAGCATTTGAGATGCATTTTTTTGAAGGTAATAATCCCTTAAACTCATTGCTGTTGAAAGGGGGGGCTTCCATTTGAGGGAGGCGTCTACTTGCTGGTGGGCATTTATTTCACATCATGAAAATAACTACCAGACATCACCTGAGGAGGAGTGTTTTTAGTGTAAGCTGGAAACTGTACTAAATACACTCCTCCTTGGTGATTCCACCATTTATGTTTAGGCTTGCTGTCACTCCAATTAATAAGTATAAAACTCTTGTAATCAATAACACATTTATTAGTAAATACACTTAACTTTCTTTGTCTACAAATTGTCAAAAAACTTGTGGTTGGTATATCAGAAAAAGAAGAGCAGAAGAACATTGATCTTCCTATTGATTGGTTATCAATCAAATTGCAATGTTGTTGAAATTTCAATCTTCCCTGTAGTCCTTTACTCTTACGTCCGGTTTGAAAAAAACTTTCGAATATCATCTGTGGAGGAGCGTGTTTTTATAGACTAAAAAACACTCCCTCAAAAGTGATGTATGACACTCCTTCACAGTTATTATTTGCTCCTACTTCGAGTACTGATTATATTCAAACCTGGTAAGCAATTCCTTGTAATTGTTTTACATCAGAACTTGCAAATATACTTGATTCTTCATAAGGTATTCGAGTTGGTTGTAACTTTTCTCTTTCACAGGGTGGAAACAGTAACCATCGTTTCACACCAAATATTTGAGCAATAAGGTTTGAGCCATATGTATCTTGGTGACATGGAGTAAAAGATTCTTCACTACCAATCCAAATAGTTGATTGATATCCATTACGACCTTCATGCCCGAATATTGACCAATCAACAGCATCTAGAATTTCTGGATGGTCTTTAAAAAGTTTAGCCATATAATTATAATCAGCATAGCACCAATGAGAATCTCTAGATTGCAAAAAATGTTATATAAAAACAAGATTTACTTTTTATGAATCTCCTCACTAAAATATCATGGATACGAAATCACCCACAAATTTAATACCCCATAAATTACATCAATCGGTCATCTGCGAAACTTAGTAGGCACAATTGAACCATCCGTTGTCAGCATTGAAAAAGAAAGGCTTGAAAATAAGAGCAAATAACTGTGGAAATTTTTTTAGCATAGCTTTAAACTGCTTAACGACTCTAGCTATATACTCACTTTGAATATCTTTTCAATTCTCCACGGTCTTCATTATCATCATTATTATTCAACCATGCATGAAAATTTTTAAACGTTGCATCAGCATAAAAACAGTCAGTTTCCATGGAAATAGAAGATGCGCTCCTCTGTGTATTATTAGGATTGTTTTCCTTTTGTTCTTTTTTTTCAACTCGATTAAAGAGTTTAAATTTAGTTATTATATGTCCAAACAATTGAGTAAATCCATCTATTGTCCATTTAGCTGATGGCCAATCATTGATCATATTTGTAAATACTAATGGACGGTCTAACTCTGTCAACATTTTTCTAAGCTGTTCTTTGCTGAACAGTTTACCATCGCAATATTGAATATTGTACACCATTGTGGTACTAAACAACAGAGTTCAAAATAAGAGTAAATATTCACCATGTAGGAGCTTTAAGCTTTGTAGCACTCAAAAATAAGTTAGCCTATCAACTATTTAAAATTATATTTAAAATTTGACAATTCAAAAAATATTTCTGAAATTCCTTTAAAGAAGCTGGCAAACAACCCTCCACTAGCTGATCTCCCCTCGACAGACTATTTTTCTTGTAACGTGTCTTCCAACTTTCATCCAACTTTGATTATCCAAAGGCAAAACATGATATTATTATTGTGTCTCAATATACCTTAAGTGTTTTATTTGAAAAAGTTTCAAATTAATAGGTAAAGTATCTACAAAAAACTAGTTAATTTTTATTTTTTGAATTAAGGGTAAATTGAAAAGATTAGAGCGAAAAAGCATTTGCCAGCTACTTTAAAATCCTTGGAAAATTAGTTACCAAAAAGTATATTTTAGTTACGAAAAAGTATATTCGTGCAGACATTTCACATAGGTGATTATATTCCATGAAATAAATACAAATAATCACTAAGATGGAGTGGTTTTGAGCACTACTTCAAGCAATGTTCAGAAATCACTCCACACATTGATTATTTGTTCTTACTTCTTCTATTATTTCCTGATTTTCTATCCAAACTGCAACTAGCAGACAAAGAGATATATACAGAGACGTCATAATGTAATCCAGCACTACATCAATGTGGATATCGTAAATGCTCTAATTAGTGTCATAAAAGCGTCCCCGGCAGCTATTCGAGAGACCATACGTATATTACAAAAGAATTTGGACCAAAAAATATCTGACAAATTCTTTGCAATTTGTACAGATTCCAGTCAAAAACTGACTGAAACTGTCCAAAATAGCAATTAAATTTTCGGACATTTGCTTCGCCCGAAAATAAAAACATCCAAAGTTTTTTGCATTTAATGTTTGAACAACTGGCGCTTAGTAGGTCATGGTCATTTTAGATTTTATTTTGTTAATAAAAGTTACATAAAATGCCACAGATGCTAAGAATTCTGACATTTTTTCTATTTACCACCCACCCTAATTTCCGAAATTGAGTGGTGGTCTCCTATTAGTACTCCCCCTACAAAAAAAAAAAAAAATTGAAACAAGTGCCTCCTCCCCTAATTAGAACATTTACGAATATGTGGTCCCCCTGATTACACACGACTATACAAAACATTATTATGACATGCTTCACATACTCTATGTTATTTAAAATACATTTTTTGATCCAGAGAAAGATGAATAATAATGAACAATTGCTTGAAATAAGAACAAAATAATCACTGAGGAGTAATCTTGTTCTTACTTTGAACAATGCAAACAGAACAACAAACATAACACTCTTTAGAAATCAATATTCAATTCATACAATAAAGGTGAAAGACAATATATGTTGCACATGTTGGACATCACATGTGGACGAGTGTTTTTAGTGTAGTTTTTGACTTTCCAGAGATAAAAACCTTTTCAGCTTTCCATATGAAAACTATACTATAAAACACTCCTTGACAGGTGATGTCTGGCAGTTTTTTCAAGGCTCGCAAGAAATACAGCACATATACTTCAAGCACTATTCTAATGGAGAAATATTCTACATGGGTATAAATTCATTTACTATAAACAATATGATTTTTCATATGTATCTCGATGCTTGAGTGAGCGCTTTTGGATATTTGGCTTTGTGTTTTCTCATAAATGATGGTAAGGGTCCTCGGATACGTGATCCCATTGGTGCCAAATTATCATCTAATAGAATTATATTATTATTGTCATATCGTGGTATCATGTCTTGCTTGCGTTTTCTTGTTGCAACAACGAGTGCTTTACATGGTCGACCTTTAACAGCAACTTTTATTACATCTCCAATATCTGCAGTTCTCCGTTTTCGGTAAAAACCAATGAGGTATGGTTTTCTATAACGTTTACTGACTTGTCCTAATTCACTGTTATCGACACAATTAAATTCTGTCAACAAAAATATAGATCGTTTTGCAAATGATTGAAATATATTAGCGTTTGTTATACCAGTTAGTGACTTAAATATATGATTCATAGCTAGTATCTAAAAGATAAACAAATCATGTAAAGAAAACTGGATCAAACCTGAAAATAACAGTCAGACACTGCTTGTGTTTTTAAAGTACTTTACAGCCGTAAGCTGCATAAAAACAATCCGACATACAGCAGGTGATATATAAGTTGCTTTAAGGCTCTATATATTTTGAAATCCTCTATTCATATTAAGGCCCTTGACATTATACTATAAATCCAATCTTTCTGGGCTTGGTTTTCCATGATTTTCACATGTGATGGGACTTGCATTGCAAAATTATTATACACTAATAGATATTTTCGTATGTATTCTTAATTGAACTTGTGTGTAAAATATCATGCTTTTTATTTTTATTTCACAGTCAGAGATATGGACTTATATATGAGCTATAACTGGAAAAGATGCTTTTATAATTAAATGTTATAGAAAGTCATGAAGCTTCAAACTGAAAACAAAATAAGGAAAATGTTTTTCAGAAAAGCAATAAAAAGAGGCATGAAATGCGTGGAAACATTTGACACTTATTATCAAGAATTCCTAATTCAATGATGACGTTGAAGAATTCCTATTCAATGATGAAGTATAATCATATTAGATCTTTAAGATTTATTTTATCCCATGAAATGATATTACAAATACAACATACAAAATTTCCAACCATAAATATAAAAATATTGTTAATAAATAATTTTTTGATATAATTGAATCGGACAATAGTATCAACAGAAAAGAGTCTTAAGGCGGGTGTAAAGGAAAAAGGTGAAAAACGTTTATATATTTTCTTAAATTTTGAATTTTATATGTTATGAGTGTCTCTATGATCTTTAAGATGCAATATTTATAAATATGAAAAAAATAACAAGATTCCAAA